>JAJJLH010002064.1:0-58557 GCA_023806865.1 Isotricha sp. YL-2021a
ATTCAGTATTATAATTAATATAAAATAGAATATAATTTTTGTTATGAAAGATAAAAATTTACAAATTAAAAATATAATAATCAAAATTTTATATATTAAAATTATTTTAATAAGGTTATTATTTATTAAAAAAATTTAAAAAACAAATAAGAAAAAAATAAACATGTCACGAGGAAATGAATTTAATAAAAATTTTATGAAAATCAAATTTTATGATGAAGAAAGCAAATTTTTGGTATTTTTAAATGAAATAAAATTAAGTATCTTTTTTTTATTTTATGAATTATTAAAAGAATATGATCCATCATTAACTTTTGAATGTATTAGTGTAATTTTGCAATATTTACAATTAATGTATTATCCATTTGATGGATATGTAAGAATATTTTTTAAATTTAGTTTGATATAGAATGGAAAAATGAATATACTTTTTCTCAAATAAGTGGAATATTCAAATATTTTTTAATTCTTACATTAAGTAAGTATAACAAAGATTTATATTTATCAATGTTTTATTTCTGTGTATTTTTAAATTTTGCGATTTTTGCATTAATAACATATTCAATAATAAAATTTAAAAATAAAGAATATAGAATAGGATTACCATTAAAATTATTAAAATTTATTCTTCCATTAATGTCAACAACATTTTTTCTTCCAATTTTTTTTGTATTTATGAGTGCATTTGATTGTACTCAAATTAATACATCTTTATATACAGATGAGTTAAAATGTTATACTACTTTTTTTTATATTAATTGTGCAATAGCTTCTATTAGTCTTATATTATTTGTTCCTATTTGTTCTTTAGTAGTAATTATATTTTATGAATATTCTTTAGATGGTGAAAAAAGAGTTCTTTCAAAAACTACTTCAAAACCAGATGTTTTTTTTCTATGGTTAAAAATATTAGTTACTACTATTTTTGTTAGTATTAATGGAGGTGTTGAAATTCATTATATTTTAATTATTACTTTAATGTTTTTTTCTTCTATTTCTGTTTTTTTAAATTTTTCTTATGAAAGATATAATCAAAATATTTTAAATTTTATGCATAAATTTTTATCTTTATCTTTTTTATGGGGATCTATTTGTTTAATGATAGGAAAAATGTCAATGAATAATAAATTTAATTCATGTCTAGGATTATTTTTTATAATGGAACCAATATTTCTCTTAATATTATTTTACAAAAAAAAAAATTTAAAATCATTTCTTTCAAAAATAGGAAGAGAAGAAACATTACCAGAATTATTATTACATATACAAAGTTTTTTATATATAATAGAAAAAAAAAAAGAAGAAAGAAAATCAGAATTAATTTTAGATAGTTATATTTATTTATATGAATGTAATTGTATATTAGAGGATTGTCCTTTGAAAAGATATCTTAAATTAAATGATACTAGTTCAGAATCATATGGTTGTTTATTACAACATGCTAATTTATTATTTAATATTTCTTTATCTAAATATCCAGAAAGTAATGAAATAAAATTTGCTTATGCTTTATTTTTATTAAAAAAATTAAAAAAAAGAAAAAAAGCTTCTGAATTTATAAAAGGAATTCAAAATTTATCTCTTTCAATTGAAGAAGATTTTATAATTTTTAGATGTAATAAAATTTTTGAAGATAATTTATCTGATTTAGAAGATGAAGATGATGAAAGTGTTAATATTGTTAAGGAATTAAGATATAGAAATTATTTTAAAAATTTTATTGATTTAATAATTGAAGCTTCTAATCTTTATATTGATTTTTGGAATCAATTATTAGATACTTATAATAATGGAAATGAGAGTGTTTATAAATTAAATCATTGTGGTACAAAAATTAATCATATTGTTGAAGAAATTGATTATATTTTTCAAGAAATGAAAAAATTAAAAGCAAATAATTTTTATTGTATGAAAATTTATTATGAGTTTGCTTCTAAAATTTTATGTGATAGAAAAAAAAGTTCACAATTTAAAAATTTATTAAATGAAATGGTTCAAGAATATAAAAGAAAAATTCCTCCTGAATTTAAAGATTTTAATATGAATATAATAAATACAAATGATTATTATCAATATATTATTGTTTCAAGTCAACAAGAAAATTTTGGTACAATAACAAATGCTTCTTTAAGTATTAGTTCAATTTTTGGATATGAAACTAAAGATTTAGTTGGTCAATCTATAGATATTTTAATACCTGATATTTATCAAGAAGAACATAATAAAATTTTAAAAAGAAAAATTCGAAATTTTAAAAAAAAAAATTTTGATGAAGAATATATGAAAAATATAGAAATTAAAGAATTGATTGCATTTGCAAAAACAAAATCAAAATATTTAGTAGAAGTAAATATGAAAATCATATTATATCAATCTGAATTTAATGAACAATATTTTATTGCTTCATTAAATAAAGAGTCATCATTTTATCATACAAACAATGAACTAAAAAGAAAAAATATATATTATATTTTAACAGACTTATGTTTAATAATTCAAAATTATACTCCAAATACTTCATCAATATTAGACATTTCATCAGATATGATGAATAATAATATAGAAATAACATATTATATTAAACAATTATATCAAGATTTTTTAAAATATGCTATTAATATGGGAGATTTAACATTTCAACAGAAATTAAATTTGAAAAAAAAAATTCTATTAAAAAATTATTCATCACCAACATTAATAAATTGGAAAAGAATAGAAGTTAATGAAACTCGTTTAATAACAACTAGAATTGTAGATTTATTAAAAAAAAAAAAAAAAGATACAAATAAATTAAAATTTAGAGATAATGAAGTTATAGAACAATTATTTTATTTATCAGTAAAGGAAGAGATAATAAATAATAAAGTTGTAGGTTACTTATTTAAAATAGAAATTCCAGAAGAAGATTTAAAAAGAGTTCCATCATTATCAATAAAATTACCATTTGTAAATAAAAAATCATTTAGAAAAATAAATTCTATAGCAGCAAAAGGTGCTGAATCATTGTCTTTAGAAAATTTAAATATTCCTCATGATTATATTCCTCAATCTAATATAAATTTACAATTAGATATTAATTCATTTTCTTATAAATTAAATAATAATGATAATAATGATGAAATAAAGGAATATGCTAAAAAGAAAATCATACATAAATTACATGAACAAAAAAGACTTGAGAATGAAGAAGAAGAAGAAGAAGAAGAAGAAGAAGAAAATGATTCTTCTGATATTGTTGATTCTACTTTTGATAATAATAATAATAAAAGTAGTATTGATTCTAATCATATTATTAATTTTTCTACTAAGAAAACTGATGAATATTATCAAGTCAATTGTCAAAAAATTAAATTGTTTATTTATAATTTTCATACTTTGAAATTTGATGAAATTAATAACTATAATAAAATATCTCAAATTGAAAGAAAAATGAATGATTTACCTAAAAAAAAAAATGATGATATGAATAATAAGCAGGAATATAAATTAGAAGAATCAAAAGATTTAAATATTAATATTAATTTTGAGAATATAGAAATACCAAAAATTGATAAAAATGATTTTATTGTAAAACAAATTGAAAATTGTTTACAAAAAGAAGAAAATCAAGAAAGTATAATAAAACTGGCATTTCATTCAACATTAAGTTTTATATTAATAATTGCAATGACAATATTATTTGTAGTATATATTTTAAAAACAATAAAAACAATAAAATCATGTTCAAAAATTATATTAAATAGTGGAATGATGATGGGATTAAATAGTATTTCTATATTTTATATTAGAGAATTAACATTATTAAATAATGAAAATTATACTAATTTTCCTTCAAGATTAAATAAAGAAGATTATATTGAATTAGTTAAAAAAGAAGTAATATCAATTTTTATTAAATTTGATAAATTAGTTCAAGAAGATATATCAATATCTTTAGATTATAGTAATAAAACTTATTATGAAATTAATGAAAGAGTTTATAGTTTATCAAATATTAGAAATGACTTATCAATTGTTTATACTACTAATAATTTAAATAGTGCTTTAATTGAAATTTCAATGGATATTTTTAATATTTATTGTAAATTAGTTGAAGAAATTATTCCAACAGATCAAGATGTTTATCATTTTTTATCTAATTGTTTAAATAGTATTGGAGAAGCTTTTAATACTCAATTTCAAGTTTATATTGATGAAATTAATGATAAAATACATTATGTGAATTTTATATGTTATTTTGGTGTTGCATTAATATTTGTGATTTTAACTTTAATTTATTTTTTAATATCTAATTCGTATAATTTAGTCTCTGAAAAAAAAGAAAATTATATAGAAATATTTTTTGAAATTGATTTTGAGGTTATTAAAGATTGTATTGATAGATGTGAAAATTATATGAAAAAAGTTAAAGGAGAAATTGATGAATATGATGATTCAGAAGATAAAGAGCAAGATAATAAAACTCAAACAAAAAATCATATTTATTATTTTGATAAAAATTTAAAGAGAAAAATAAGAGCCAAAGAATTATCAAGAAAATTTTTAATCAAAATTATAATTTTCCTTATATTGTTAGAAATATATTATTTATCATTATTATATTTATTTATTTCATTTTTACATTTTTCATATATAAATGTTAAATATTTTCAACAGCAATGTTTATGTGAAAATGAATATCATTTAATTTTTAATTCATTAAGAGAAGCATCTTTTGATAATAATTCAAATGTATATGAAATGAATGTTAATTTATTTCTTCAAAATGAATTAGAAAAATTATATGTTATAAGAAGAAAAACAAATGTTTATATGAATGCACATAGAAAAAAAATAAAAGGTAATTTTTATGAAAAATATACAAAATTATTAAGAAAAATGCCATGTGATTTTAGATTAAATGATTATTTTGAAAGTGAAGATGAATGTAAATCTTTTATGAATAATTCAACTAAATATGGATTAGAGGTTACTGCTTCTTATTTTGTTGAAGAAATAAGATATACAAATCAATATAGAAGATTTGTCTCATATAATAATAAAAATTATTATAATTTAAGTTTAGTTGGTACTAATTTTTTTTATCGTAATATTACTAATAATACTGTTGAATTTTATAAAAATGGTCCTATTAGTCTT
This sequence comes from Isotricha sp. YL-2021a, assembly GCA_023806865.1. NCBI lineage: Eukaryota > Ciliophora > Litostomatea > Vestibuliferida > Isotrichidae > Isotricha > Isotricha sp. YL-2021a. Next base: position 5,140 of record JAJJLH010002064.1, read on the forward strand.
TTTAATGGAGAATTAATGATTAATTTAAGTATTTTTTATAGAAATTTTATCATACCTTTTTATAATCAAATAAAAATTATTAATGTTGAAAGTGTTAATAATTATTTAGATGATATTAAACTTTTATTTATATGTATTTTTGCTTCTTATTTAACTTTTATTGTTTTTTTATTTTTTTTTTTTTGGATTCCTTATATTAGAGGATTGAATAGAGTTATTTATAAAACCAAAAATTTATTATCTATTATACCTAAAGAAGTTCTAATGAATATAAAAGAAATTTATACTTTATTAGGAATTGAGGATAAATATATTAAAGAAGAAAATAAAAAAAGTTAATTATTATAAATAGGATATTTTTATTTGGAATATATAATGCTTTTTTATTAAAATATATTTTTAATTAATTAATATATCTAATTGATAATGATATGCTCATATAATTAAATTGTTATATAATATTTAATCTTATTATGTAAAATATAAAATTAATTCTTTTTTAATCATAATAATGATTGAGTTTTTTTCACTAATTTTATATAAATAAAAAATTAATTCTTATATAATAAATAATCTATTAATAAAATCTTTTACAACTAAGGATATTTTAAACTTAATACTCCAAATAAAAAAAACCATTTAAAAAAGTAAAAAATAATCCTAAATAAACATCAAACAAAAACAAAAAAATAACCATCTTAAAAAAAATAATAATTAATATATTTATTGATAAATTCTTTTAATAAAAGTTCTTGCATCCTTTTCACATTTTGGACATTTTTTATGAGTAGTAAAAAAAAGTATACCACAATGATAACAAGTACACCTATGTCCACAAGGAACAAAAACACTTTCTCTAGGATTATTTTGACAAAGCATACAAACTTTTAATATAACATTTTTATTTCTATATGAATAAAAAGTTTCTTGATATGAATTACTAAAATAAACTTTACTATTTGAATTATCTATTTGATTCTTTGATGTCATTTCCATATCAGAATTAACACCTATTAATGATGGATTTTTATATATTTTATCACATTTAATTATTAAGTCATTTTTAGCTATGAAATTTTCATCAATGTTCCCATTTCCAAAATTAATCCCATTTCCTTCTGCAATATTTAATATCATTAAATTATCTTTTAATACTGATTCATTTGATTCATATGAACAATTAACTTCTTTTTTACAATTAGGACATTTTATTATTTCATTTGGTTTTATTTCTTCTTTATTTATTAAAATTATTTTTTTTTCACAATTATTACATTTAATAGTAATAAAAACACATTTACATTCTTTATAATTACATTTTAAACATTGACCATAAATACTTTTATTATCTTTTGAAAAAACTAATCTTTTACAAGAAGGACAAGCAATAAAAGAAAAAATTTTATTACATTCAATATTAGGACATTGAATAAGCTGTCCTTGTCTTACTCTAACTTGTTTAAATAAAATCATTTTTTTACAAAAAGGACATCCAGTATTAAAAAAAGCTTTTTTACAATTAAGACATTGTAAATTTAAACCTTCTTCATAATTTTCATTCATAGAAATATCAAAACAAAAAGGACAAATAAAATAAGTAAAAGTTCTTAAACAATTTAAATAAATACATTGATAATTTCTACCAAAGAAAAAATCTCCATTTGGAAATGCATTTATTTCATTACAAAAAGGACAAATTATTACATTAAAAATTTTTTTACAATCTGAATAATGACATCTTATAGCTTGACCTAATATTAACTTTTCATTAAAAAAAAAATTCATTCTCCTACAATGAACACAATTAACAATTTGACATTTAAATTTACAATTTTTAAATCCACAAGTTAAAGTATTACATTCAGTAAAATTACCTTTTTGAAAAGTTAAAATTTTATTACATTTAGGACAAAGAATTTTAGAAAAAAGATCTTGACAATTTGCACATTTAATTCTTGTTCCCATTCTATACCATCCATTATCAAAAATAATAACAAAAGAACAAATTGGACAAGTTACTCTATTAAAACTTTTTTTACAATCATCATAAGGACAAATTATTTTTTGTCCTTCATAATATCTATGAATTTCCTTTTCTGTTGATTTATATATTATTGGTCTAATACAATAATGACATATTATTTTCTGAAATATTATTTTTCCATTTTTACCATCATGAACAAATAACATTCCATCTGGAAATCTTTTTAATGATGCTTCTTTATTTAATATTGATACTTCTTTACAATTTTTAACTGGACAATTTATATATAAATAATTATAACTACATTCTTTATATAAACATGTTATAGGTTTCCCTTCTGGGATGTTACATTGTAATTTTTGGTTTCTTTTACATTTTGGACATTTTGTTATAAAGGTATATTTGTTACAATTTAAATATGGACATTGTATATTTATTCCATTTAATCCGTTTAAATCATCTTTTGCTTCTTTTTCTGATTGGAAATATATTTTATATTTACAATGTGAACATAGTACAAATGTGAAAAATTTAACACATGATTCACAATATATTGGTTTAAATTCATATTCATTTATCATTGAAAAATGTATTTGATTAGATTGAAGAACGTCTTTTATACAATAAGGACATAATAATATTTCTTTTGATGATGGAATATTAAACATTTTTTTTAAATTAATATTGTTTAATTATTTATTTTAAATAATATAATATATTTTTTTAGAATAGTCCTATTTTTTTTTTCCATATCTTAAATACTTTCTCTCAACATAAAAAATAATGTCATATTTGATAATTTAAACCATTTTAGTATAACCTTAAAAATATAAAACATTCCAAAACTAATTAAACTCTCACTAAGACAAACTTTAACAAAAATAACTAAATAAACATTTGGATTATCCCATTTAATAATAAAGTAAAAAATTCCACTACAAAGTACCATAATAAAAGTAACAATTAATCTAAATATAGATTTACAAATTGAAGTATGATTCCATTGAATTGGTTTTGTTATAGAAATATTTGAAGTCAATCTTGCCATTTGTAATTTTTCATTTTCATCAATTTCAAAATTATATTGTGACCAATTTGAAGAATTATTTTCAAAACTAATATAAAATTCAAATTTTAAAGCAATAAAAGCTGAAAAAATAGAAAATAATGCAACAAAAAATAATAAAGAATCATTATATAAAATTTTTGATTCTGGTAAAGAAGGACAAATTTCTTTTATTTGTTTTGAATAATTATTAATTACTTTATTTAATTCTTCATCATGTTTTCTATAATTTAATAAACCTAAATATGCTAAAATAATCATTAAAATAATTAAACACATTTTTTTAAAACTTAAATTAATATGATTTAAAATTTGATTATTACTATTACAATTAATATGATAAACATGAAAAACAAAAATATAAAAACACAATCCTAAAAGAAAGCCAAAAATAACTTGATCAATTGAATGAGCTCCAGATAAAATTCTAGAAAAACCAATAATAAAAATAATAAAAAGGAAAAAAAAAAGAACTTTCCTTTTTTGATTTTGATTTACTTTTTTACTTCTTCTATCATAAATAATATGCCAGAAAACTAAATAAAAAACTGTAGCAGTGTAAGTATGAGATGAAGGAGCAGCAAAACCACCTTGACAATCATATGGTATAATTTCTTTTTTTTTATTAGTCCAATATGGTCTAGGTGCCATAAAAAATATTTTAAAAAATGATAATATTATTTGAGATAATATTAATGAACAAAATAAAAAATATGTTTTGTATGTATTTAAAAAATTATATATTATTATTATTATTATAAAATATATCTTTTCACTTCCAAAAAATGATAAAAATGATGATAATTTTTGTAATTTTTCATTCGTTATTATTGAAAGGAAAAATGTTTGTAAATTAGGAATAAAAGTATTTGTTGAATAAATATATAAATCAGCTGTGAAATATAAATAAAATGATATAGATGATACGAATAAGAATATAAATAAAAACCAATGTGATGTTAGTCTTTCCTTTGGTGGAATTGAAGTATCCATTTATGTTTTTTATATTTGATATTTGATTAGATAATTTTTTTTATTAAAATTTTAAAAATTTTAATTATTTACTTAAATTATAAAATTTTTATAAAATGAATAAAAAAAAGGATTATATTTTTTTAATATATATGTTAAAATTAAATTATAAATATTTCACAAAAATAATAATATTTAATTAAAGTTTTCATAAAGATTTATTTAAAAAAATAAAAATGATGAAACAAAAATTAGAATTAGCATTAAGAAATATCCCTTATCATACACAACAAAATTTTAGAATTGCTTTAAAAAAAAATAAATTAACTTCAGAACAATTTATTCCAAAAAATTATCAACAAAAAAAAAAAATAAAAACAGAAGATAATATAATGTTAAATACATTAATCAATTTTCACAAAAAGAATAAAAAGAAGAAAAAATTAATGAATGATATAACCAAAGAAACTAGTAATTTTTCAAAAAGTTATTTTGGAATACAAAAATTAAAAGATACTAAACAAAAAGAAAAAATTATTTTTGAAGATTTATTTAAAAGATATTATAAAAAAGGTTATAAAACAAATAATTTATTTGTAGGAGATGATTTATTTAATGAATCTTTATTAATACACAAAAATTATGAAAATATATTAAAACTAAATGAAGGAAATGATGAATATCTAAATAGTAGTAATTATTTAAATCAATTAGATAATATAATAAAGCAAAAACAAAATAAAAAAAAAAAAATTTTTAAAATTTCAAATTCCTTAAAAAAAGAATCTTTAAAAAAGAAAGAATATGAAAATTTATATCCTCCAGATTATGATTTTAAAAAAAATAATCTTTTATTAAAATATGATATTTACAAAACCAAAAGCACACTTGAGCAAATAAATTTAAGTGATAGACCAAATTATAATTCTACATATTATAATTTAATTACATCATCAAGAACTAGTTATTTTAATCAAAGTAAATATAATACTACTTTTAATTCAAATTCTACTACAAATAATATAAAAAATGATTTATCAGATAATATAAGATTGAAAAATGATTCGACTTCAATTGATAATACAATTGATAATAAAACAAATGAAATAAAAAAAACTATTTTTATTAGAAATGATAAAAATAATAATGCTATCTTAATGAAACAATTATTACATAATGAAATGATTAATGATTTAACAAAACTTTATAATAATATAAAAACAAAAAAATTTGATGATTATGAAGATGATGTTTATGTTTATTTAAATAAATATAATAAACAAATTCCCGAAAAACTAAAGTAAGTTATATTTAATCTTTTATATAGTAAAACAAATGGTTCTCATTTACATGGTTTTGTAAATTCATTTAGAAATAAAACTATAAAGACAAATATACCAGAATTAATTAATAATTTACGAATAAAAACTGGTGATTATTCTTCAAAATTACCTCATCTTCATTTTGAAAAAGATATTGATAAAAAAATTAATACTATAGAATATGATTATTCTGATGATATATTAAAATTAAATGAAGATATAAAAATGAAAATAAAACTAAAAAATAATTAATAATATATTATGATTATAAATAATAATAAATATATTGGAGTAAATAAATTTGTTATAATAATAGTTTAATAAATAATATAATAAATAAATAATAATAAATATAAATTATAATTTAATTTTAAATAATGGCAACTCCTTTAAATATAAATCCAATTCCTACCCAAAATGAACAAAATGAAATTGATTTAATAAAAAATAATAAATTATGTTACCATCATCAACAATATCCTTTAAATTATTATTGTGATACATGTAATGAAACAATATGTAATCAATGTCAAATTATTGGACCTCATAATACAAATTATCATAGAATTATAAGTTTACAAGATGCATATAATAAAAGAATAAAATATATTAATTCTCAAAGACCACTTTTAATAAATAAATTAAATCAATTAAATAATTATAATTCATTAATAAATGAATTATTTGAAAAAGTAACTTCTGCTAAAAAAGTAATAGAAAGAGATGTAAGAAAAGATTTTACTCAATTAACGGAAAAAATAAAAGATATTGAAGGTAAAAGAGATACAATATTATCATATGAAGCAAGTCAGCTTCAAAATATACAAAATAAAATATTAGATATAATAAATTATATAAAAGATGTTCAAGAATCAAAAAATGTAGATTTAATATCATTTCTTTTACAATATAAAAATGTAATGAATGCAATAAGAAATATAATGGAAAAACCAATAAAGGAAAAAATAGATTTATCAATGACTGAAAATTATCCAAATGATTTAGAAGAAAGACATAGAATATTAGATGATTATAAAAGAATAAAACAAGAATTAGTAAAAAAAGATGAATCATTATGGAAAATATTAAAAGAAAAAAAAGATAAAGAAAGAGAAAATATAATTAAAGAAAAGGAAAAATCACAAAATGAAATTGAAGAATGGGTTAAATTAAGTGATAGATATTCTCAAGAGTTAAAAAAATATAAAGTTGTTTGTTCTTTTTGTGGTCGATATTTAGATGGTACTATTGTAAATTATGATTGTGAAGCTAATGAAAATTTTTATTTAAATTTTTATTTTACTATTAAACCACCCAGAGAAAAATTTATTAATTCAAAAAGACATTTTTTTGGTGAACCTTGTCCTGATTTAGAACAAAGAATGAAACAAGCTAATTTTATGTGGAAAAAACAACAAGAAGAAATTGAAAGAAAAAGGAAAGAAGAAGAAGAAAGAATTCAAAGAGAAATTGAAGAAGAAGAAAGAAGAGAAAAAGAAGAAGAGGAAAGAATAAAAAGAGAAAAAGAAGAAGAAGAAGAAAGAATAAGAAAAGAGAAAGAAGAAGAAGAAGAAAGAATAAAAAAAGAGAAAGAAGAAGAAGAAGAAAGAATAAGAAAAGAGAAAGAAGAAGAAGATAAGAAAAAAAAAGAAGAAGAAGAAAAAGATCAAGTTAATATACATGAATCTACAAATAATATAAATGTAGAAGATAACAATAGTGTAAAAAATGAGGAAAATAATGAAAAGGAAAAAAGTATAAACGAAGAAGAAAAAAGTATACATGAAGAAGAAAAAAGTATAAACGAAGAAGAAAAAAGTATACATGAAGAAGAAAAAAGTATAAATAAAGAAGAAAAAAGTATACATGAAGATGAAAAAAGTGTTAAAGAAGAAGAAAAAAGTGTTAAAGAAGAAGAAAAAAGTATAAAAGAAGAAGAAAAAAGTGTAAAGGAAGAAGAAAAAAGTGTAAAGGAAGAAGAAAAAAGTATAAAAGAAGAAGAAAAAAGTGTAAAGGAAGAAGAAAAAAGTGTTAAAGAAGAAGAAAAAAGTGTTAAAGAAGAAGAAAAAAGTGTTAAAGAAGAAGAAAAAAGTGTTAAAGAAGAGGATTAAAAAAATATAAAATATCCCAAATTTCTCCCTTATTAAAATAATTATTTTATTTAAATTACAATTATTTTATAATATAAAAAAAATAATATTTTATTCATCTTTTAATATAAATCTGCAAGAATTAATTTTCATATTTTCTTTTTCTTTTTCAGTTAAATTAGTATCAAAATAACAAGTAATTTCTGCAATAAAATCTACTTCAGTAATATAAGGTTCAAAATCATTTTTATTTTCAATAACAAAAGGAACAATAACTTTCCCTTCAATAAAATTATTTTTTTTCGACAAATATAATTCTTCTTTAAACATAGGATTATCTTTATCATTTTCAATTTCATTTTCACTGATTTCACTTCTATTAGTCAAAGGTTTTTTTTCATTTAAATGAATAATTTTATAACCTAAATTTAAATTTTGTATTTTATTCAATTTATTATCAGGTTTAATATAAAATTGTTTATCTTTAATTTTTAAAGAAGCACCTTCTAAAATTAAACCATCAATTATAATATCATTAGAATGTTTAATTAAAGGATTAAATATTAATTCAATCATATCTGGAGTTTTACCATCTTTTTCATTTAATTTATTTTCTAATCTACAAAAATAAATTTTTAATTTTTCAAAAAATAATTTTGGATGATAAAAATAATTCAATTTATATATTTCAGGATAACCATTCACAACCCAATCATTAAAAAATTTAACTTTTTCATTGAATTTTTCAAACCAATCATTTATATTTAAATTTCTCTTATGATTATCTTTATGTAAATAAATAATTCTTAACCATTCATAAGGAATAAAATCTTGATTTAATTGAATTATCATTGAATCATAAGGATAAATTACTTTCATTTCTCCTTTAATTACATTTATTAAGTTTGTTAATTCCAATAATATTTCATTTAATTGATTATTTAAATTATCAACTTCAATTATTAAAATTTCATCTAATGGATTTGCCAAAGAACCTTCTTTATTTAATTTAAATAAAGTTCCATTTGCAAATCCTTCACCATAATTTATTTGTTCTGGGAAATCATGTTTTAAATTTGATAATATATTTAATATTTTTTTTGTATAAATTTTCATTTTTACATTTTGAATTTCTGTTGGTATTTTTAATACCTTTTTTTGTAATATTAATAATAAATTTTCAACTCTATTTGGTTCTTCTTTTTTATTTTCTTCTGTTAATTTTGTTTTCAAATCTTTTATTAAATAATCAAATTTTTTTGAGGGAATATTATTTATCTTTTTAAATAAAAATTCAGTAGTTATTATTTCATTATCTTCATTTTTTATTATTAAATTATCGTTTTTTTCATAATCATCTATATCCTGTATATAACCTAATAATATTTTTTCTTCACTGAAAAAAATATCTTCATCAAAAAATCTTTCTAATAGATCTTTTAATTTTTGACATTGTTCTAAAATTGCACATCTACTCACATAAAAAATATCTATAGCTATATTTATTATATGAAGATAATTAATATTTAAATCATTATCAATATTTGATAATTCTTTTTCATTATCATTTATATCAAAATATTTTCTAAAGTAATTAAAAACTTGTATTAAATCACCATTATTTATATCAACTTCAAATAAAAATAATTCAGGATTATTTTTACAAACTTGAATCAAAAAAACATGAATAAAAATAAAAGTAACAAATATTTTTTTTAAATAAATACTCTTATTATAAAAATTATAAAATTCTTCAGGTATATTTTTGATAATATTATATAAATGTGTATTAACATCATAATTATCTAATGCTTTATCAGAATAATTAATAATAATACATTCCTTATAAAAAATTGAAGAGAAATTTAAATGATTTTCATCACAAAAAATAACCATTCTAAAAGTATTATGTATAGTTTCATTTTTTTTTGCTTCATTAATATTATTAAATAATAATTCAACAGTTTCACTATTAACATTATTAATATTTTTAATATATATTATTCCACCTCCTTTAATAAATTGATTTATACTTTCCATTTCAGAATTTGTAATATCTTCTTTTAATTCGAAGACTTTTGATTTAATTTCTGCTTGTTGTTTTTCTTCTTCATTTACTTTATTATTTCCTTGATTTGATGATATTTTTTTTATTATATTTAAATCTGATTCTTTTGATTCTTTAACTTGAGGAATTTGTGATTCTGTCATTGAATTAATTAATGAAGGATATAATTTATCATTTATTAATTTTTGATACATTATAACATCATCTTCATGCTCTACTATAATTAAAGGAATATATTCTGAATTAAATTTATTATGAGTATCTTCAAATATTTCTTCTAATGAATTAAATTTAAATAATTTAACTGAATCATTTAAAATATTTGTAATAAAAATTGGAATAATTTTATCTATTGAATCAGTTGGTTTTATTATTATATAAAATGTAAATAAATTAAATATTGATAAGTTATTTGGTAATTTATTTAATTTAGATTTTAAATAATCCAAATCTAAATCTTTATTTATCCAATTTATATCTTTTTTATTATCATCAAGTAATTCTTCCCATATTTTGTAATTATTTTTTAAACTCTCAATTAAACTTTTTAAATAATTATTATTTTCTTCTGAAATTAATAATAATTTATTCCAATTATCTTTTGATATATTATCAATTGGCGAATTTTCATTTTTTATTTTTTCTTTATAAAGTTCATCATTTTTATTTAATATTAAATCAATTATTGTTTTTATTATATTTTTATAATTAAATGGTAATTGATTTATTTCTTTTAAATAATATATAATTTGAATAAATAAAATTGCATTTTTTTTTGATATATCATCATAAATTTTATCAACCACATTATTATGTAAATATGAAATTAAGTTAGGGTAATCATTTTTAGAAAATATTTTTTTTGGTTTATGAATTTGAATTAAATTTGTATTTGTTTCCATATTTTCTTCTAATGATTTTTCATTTTCATTTTCATTTTCTTCTTCTTCTTCTTCTTCTTCATTCCCTTCTTTATTTTCTTTTTCATTATTTTTATTTTCAATTTCTTCAAATTCATTAAAACCATTTTCAATATAAAATTTCTTTATAAAATCTCTAAAAATTTTAAAAGATATTTTCTTATCACCAATATAATTAACTAATTTAAATAATTTAGCACAAGCAAGAGTTAAAGTATTATAATGCATTAAATTTAAATTAATATTTATAATTCTACTTTTATGATTTGAAATATTATTCATAATAAAATCATTTTCTTGTATATCTCTTAAATAATTATCTAAAATATTATGATTATTCATTAATTCTTCAACATTTGATGAAAAATTAAATCTTTCAACTGAATTATTCAATTTTGTATAATTATCATTTAATCTAATTAAATTTTTTTGCATTTCTATTTTAGTTTTAGTTAATACACCAAATAAATTTGGTTCATAACATATTGCTAATTCTTTATATAATTCATTTTTTAATGTTGTACTTGCTGAAATATTAAAATTAATAATTAAAGTATTTAAATAATCCTCTTTTCTAAAATCATAATATGAATTTTGAGAAAAGTAAATTTGATATTTTGTATTTTTTGGTTCAATTTGACTTGAAGAAATTTCCATAACATTTTCTCCTTTTTCATTTATAATAGTTCTTTTATATAATATATTTTTAAATAATAAAGTACAATTTCTGTCACATTTTTCAAGATATAAAATTAATCCATCTTTAATTGTTTTATTTAATTTATCTAACATTTCATTATCTTTAATTTTAACATTTTCATTATAATTTGTTCTTAAAAGTGCCCTTGTATCTCTTGATGCTTCTACATAATCTCTAATCATTTCATATCCAATTTGATTATATGAATTTAATATATATGGTATTTTATTTTTTTCAATATATATAAAATAAAAATTTTCTTGGAGAAATATATCTTCTTTATAATTATATAATGAGAAAAAGAAATTTTGATCTTTTGATTTTGTATCTAAGAAATTTAATATTAATGTCATTAAATCTAATTCTTTTATTCCTTTATATTGTACTTGATTATATATAAATTTTTGAAATTGATAACGATAAGTTTTATTTAATATTGGTGCATATGATATATAAGAACTTATAAATAATAAATAGTAATCATAATTTTGTAATAAATTACTAATATTATCTTTTTGTTCATTATATAATCCAATTTTTTCATTTGAAATTTTATTAAATTCAATAAAGGCTTTTAACATACTTTTTCTATTTTCAATTTCATTAATAAAATTAGTTTTAACTTTCTCAAGATTATTAATATCATTATCATTATTGTCAATTTGTTTATCAATATCAATAATTTGATTATTTAATCCTTTTATAATTTCTTGGTATTCATTAATTTTTTTATTAATATCATTCATTTCATTAACTAAACTAGAATTATTATTATATTCAATATGATAATTATTGCATTGAATATAAAAATCACAAACAGTTCCAACTGCTTTATAGGGTTTTTGATATTTATCTGAACTACAATCTGGGTTTTGACAAATTATTTTTGTCATTTCTAGTAATTTTGAATCATTAATATCAAATTTTCTATTTACAAATTTAGTAAATAATTTTGTATTTAAAGATTTTTTAATCCCATCCCAATTTTTTTCATAGTCATTTATTAAATCATATTGTTTTGTAATTAATATGTAAATACTTGTTAAAATATATTTCCCAAAATTAAAATTGTCATATGTATTTTTTATTTCTACAATATCTTTTTCTTGAAATTCTAAATTTTTCATTGATTTACTTATTCTTTGTTCATATAATGCCATTTTTTCTTGTAATTCTGATTTTTTTAAATCTAAATCTGCTTTTAATTGAAGACATGGTTTTTCTTCTGCATTTTTTTTCATTTTTATTCCTTGTTTTTGAAATACTAAACTTTTTTTATCATTTCTTTTTTCTTCTATTAATTTGTCATTTTCTTCTTTTTTTGGTATTAATTCATTTATTTCATTTTCTATTAATGATATTGATTCCATTGATTTAACTGTTGAATTTGTATTATTTGATAAATGAGTTAATTTTTCTGATAAAATATTTTTATAAATAGGATAATGTTTAATAAAATAATTTACCATTTGAATATAGTTATAATTTGTATAAAATAAATTCATTTCTGTTTTTTTTGAATATTCAAATATTAATCTTTGAGAATATGAATGTATTGAAATCATTAATTTTAATATTTCTTTTTTATTTTCTTCTTCAATTGTGAAAGTATGTGATGAAGTAATATTTTGAGTAAAAGAATTTAAAGAATGAATAAAATAATTTTCCATATCATTTTCTTTGAATTTATGCTTATATAAAATTGTTGAATTTTTTACTATATATGGATAATTTACAAATAATTGAGAATAGGCTTTTGATTTTGGAATTATCGATAAACAAACTGATAAATTATTTTTTAATTTTTGATATATTTCTTTTTTAGGGAAAGGAATTTTTTCTTTTAATAAATTAATCCCAGCAAATTTATCATAACTAAAAACTAAAGCTTTAATATTAACAATTAAATTTACTGTTTCTAAAATATTTAAATTACTTTCAATCAATTCATTTCTAATATACATAATTACTTTTTGATTATTATTAACTGCAATTTTTAATATATTTTTAACTGCAATTTTTACAAAATCATTATTATATTGTTCAAATTTATGTTCATGTTTTTTATCTAAATCATAAAATCTTATATCATCTGCATCATAATATTTTATTCCTGCAATAAAACATCCTAATTTAAATAAACTTTGTTTAAATGTATAATTTTTCCCAATTAATATAAAATTTTTATTATTTCTTTCAAAACCTCTTAATATTTTTATAAGGAAATTTAAATTATCTTCTGTAACAATAATACCATTATAAATATTTTTATTATATGCAATTTCATATTCAGAAATTTTCTTTTGTATTAAATCAATGTAATCACTTTTATGTTTAAAATAAATATATTTATTATTATTATTATTATTTTCATCAAAATAATTTTTTGCATATATAAAATGTTCTTGATTATCAAATCCATCATAAATATCATTTGCAGTAACTTTATCTTGTTTAAATATACTTGAATATGCTTGACAAATTGATTCTCTAAAATATTCTATATCTTCTTGTTTATTTAATCTATCTTCAATTACTCTACAACTTTCATAAAAAAATAAATTTTTTAAATGAATATGATAAGGAATATCATTTTGATTTTCATTTAGACTAAAAATATGGAAACTTTGTATTATTTTTACTATATCATTATTCCTTATTAAACAATGTAATTTTGTCATTGATTGAGTATAATCTTCTAAAATTAAATTTTTTAATTTAAATAATGCTTGAATATATTGACTTGATGTAATTGAAGAAGTATTTGGAATAAATTGTCTTAAATGAAATTCTAAAGTTATTTTAAATATATTTATAAAAGATTCTTCAGAAAAAACACAATTTAATAAAACATTTTTCATAATAAATCTATTTTTATTATGATTAGAATAATCAATAGGTTGAGTTGTTATATTACCACATAATAAAAAGTTAAATTTATATAAAAATTGAAATATATTTCTTTTTTGATTAAAATTCTTTTTTGTTTCAATTAAACTTCTAATATATTCTCTAGTATTAGAAGTATCATTAATTAAATGTAAATCATCAATAAAAAATATTGTTTTTCTCCCATTTTTATCTGCTAAAACATCTCTTCTAATTTCAGAAACATTTTGTAATAAAAACTCTTTTAAATTACTAACTTTAGTTCCATAAGAACCTAAAAAAGAAATTTGATTTGAATTTTTTGAAATATTCTCATTATGTAAAAGTGAATGTAATAATAATGTTTTTCCAACATTTTCTTTCCCAGTAACTAAAAAAGTAATATTATTAGCTATTAATTTTTCACTAAAATAATAAATTGGTAAACTATCTTTTGTAGGAATATAAATATTACTATATCTAAAAATTTCACCTTTAATTAAAATTTTATTTGTTATTGTTTCTGTCATTGGTTTTAATAAAACTTCCCATTGTTCTAAATCACATGTTTCTTCACTTATATAATAATCAAATATTGGTCCTTTTAAATCATCTGCTTTAAATAAATCACTTATTAATTTTTCTATTTTTGTTCTAATTAAGAAATTAGTTAAATTATTTATTGTCCATGCAAAACATACTATAAAAATTGATAAAGTTGATTTTTTTATTATTTCTATTTTTGGAGTTGCATTTATATTTTTTCTTCCTATTTTTTTATCTTGAAAATCAAAAGCAGGTAATAAACTTTCAAAAATACATAAAAAATTATACATAACATAATTTTCATTAATAAAAATATATTTTAATCGATTATTAATAACAAAATCAAACAATTTAGGAAAATAATTTTCAAATAATCCTTTAATATAAGCTTTCAAATCAGAATTAGTATTAATTTTTATACTAATATCCAGAAATTTATATAAAACATTATAATAATTAAAATTATCTTTGGAAAGTGAAATAAAAAGTTGATTAGGCATAGTTAAAAAAGTAGGAGAAACTTTTTTAACATCACAAACTTCATAAATAATTTTATAATTATCCAAATCATTTCCTTTAATAGTATATTTATTAATATTTTTCCATAAATATTCATTATCAATTTCTCCATCTAAAATAATTGAGAATAAATATTTTTCATAAAAATCATTATTACTATTATCTTCATTATTATCACCTTGACCAAAATTACTTCCACTAATAGAAATATCATCTCCATTTTCTAATTTAAAATTATTAAAATTTACATTTGAAAATTGAGTATCATTTCTTTTTATTTTTTTCCTTGGTGAACTTGGAGCTGGAATATTAGCAGTTTCTTTTTGTAAACCTGATAAAGATGATTCATTCCAATTTTGATGTAAGTCTTCTTCGACTTCATTTAATCTAATTAATAAATCTAAATTATGAAATGTTTTCAATTGACATTGTAATAAAGATAAATTTTTATATGTTGGATTTGATTGTGATGATATTGGATTAAATATTTTATCTGAGTTATGATATATTTTCATATAGTATAATTTTTTATTTGATTCATTTAAATTTGACATAAATGTAAATAATTTTTGTAATATGTGAATTAAAGTTGATTTACCACATAATTCTGGACCTGATAATAAAAAGAATTTAAATGAGTTAAATGAATTATATAATGTATATAGTTTTTTTTGAAATTCTGAATTTGATGGAAATAAATATTCTTTTGATATTTCGTTAAATGCTGTATTGAATATGTGTTCATTTGGATCTTGGATTATGTCTTTGTCTTCTTTGTTTTGGATTTTGGTTTCATTTATTATTTTATTATCAGTTATGTTGAAAACTGTTTCTATACAATATTTTATTTCGTCAAATTCTTTTTCATTATATGTTATATATTGTAAATTATTTATTAATACATCTGAAATTATTTTATTATTGTTTTGTTTATCTTCATTAAATTGGGAAAAAATATCTACTTTACTTAATGCTTTTGATATTACTTGAATTAATTTAAATGATATATTTTTTTCTTTAATATTGGCACATTTTGCATTTATTAATTTAATTATAAATATAATTTTTTTTGAAATTTCTTCAAAATTTTCAAAATTTAAATTAACCATACTCATAAGAGTATAAAATTCAATATTAAAATTTGAAAAACCAATACTTCTATAATAACCATTTTTAATTATTTTAGGATATATATTCATTGGTTTTATTAACATACTACTTAATAAAAATATATTAAAACTTTTATTAGTAATAGTAATTTTTTTTTCAAATCCATCTAATATTAAAAACTCATCTTCACTTTGTTTTACAATTTGATAAATTTGAGAAATTCTTTCAGCAATAATTTCTAAATTTTCAAATTTAATATTTTCAATACTATCAATAACTAACCAATTACCTAATTTCAAATTAGCATAAATATAATTATTAACAGTATTAATTTTAAGTTCAGAATTGCCACTTAAATATTGTATATTTTTTCCAAAAAGTAATGAAATATTATTAAATGTTTCATACATATTTGATTCCTTAATTCCATACATACAAATTGGTTTTTTAATTGAAATTATATTTGCAAGTGAAAGAATCATTCTATCAGAATTACTCATCAGAATATAATTAAATATCATTCCAGTATATGAAAAACCATATTCAACTTGAAGGAAATTTCCTATTAAATGAAAATTCAAAGTATCATTTTCAATTTTAGGATATATTAATTTTATAAAATTAAAATCAGAAACTTTTTGAACATCATCTCTTATTAAATCTTCAATTAATGTTATAAAATAATTTTCATAAGAAATTAAATAAATATATATTTTTCTTAAATTAATGGGATTATCTATATTTTTTGCCTCTTCAATAAATGTTTTTTTAACTTCATCTTTATGAATATGATACATATCAAATAATTTATCAAATGATTCTTCTCCAAAAGAAATTGCTCTTTCTAATAAATCCATCATACAACAAAAAATATTAATTATTATAATTTGAGATAAATTATTTTTATAATTTTTAATTGTATCATATATAATTTGATATGCTTTTTTATTATTTTTTGACTTTATTCTTGTATTATAATCATTTTTAAAAGATTTTAATGAATCTTTCATTTTTTTAACTAAACCAGTAAATAAGGTATCAATATTATCTTTTAATATTTTTGAAGGTTTTAAATATTTAATTTTTATATTTTCATTATATATAGTATCAATTGTTATAAATTCTTCATTTGTTGAAATTTCTGTATAAGATAAATTAATATTTTTAATCCAAGGAAATATTTTCATTATTATTTTTTCTCTTATTTGAATTGATTCTTTTTGTGTATATAAAACAATTAAATCAGTATCTGAAAGTAAATAAAATAAAGGATAATCCCTTCTTCTTTTATCTAAATAAACACCAATAGCATGACAATTTTTTTCAAATGAATCAATTAAATTTTTTAATATATTAATTGATTTATTAATAATATTTTCATTTAAAAATTTTCTAAAAAAAGAATTATCTCTCATAACTCTAATTAAATTTCTAACTTGATTTTCATTTAATATCTTTTTAAGTTCTCCAGGTAATTCTTTTGCAAATTCAGGATTAAAAATAATTCCTTCATATGACATTAAATAATTATGATATTCAACAAAATGCTCTAAAAATATTCTATATTTTTCTAAATCATTTAATAATTTTATAATATCTGATGCAACAACATTACTTGATGGATTTAATTGTGCTTGATGTAAAATTAATATATTTTGTTCTATATATTCATATTCTGAATCTAAAATATTTTTGTCAATTTCAATTATAAGAAATTTATTCATTTCATTATATTGTCTAAATTTAAATTGTAATCTTTTTGCTCTTAATTCATCTTGTTTATTCTTAACTAAATTAATATATTCTCTTTCTTCATTTGCAATTCTATTAAAATTATTTATTTCTGGTATTTTATCATATATTTCATCAATATTCATTAATCTAATTAAATCAAATTTAGCATCTTTAAATTCATAATTACTACCAATTATATTTACTCTTAATTCCCAAACTTTATTTTCATTATTTAAAATATTTGGATTCTGAATTGCAATTAATACATCAATTATTTTTTGATAATTTTCTATTTTTTTCTTTAATCCTTTTGGTACTTCACAATTATCTAAATCAATAATTGCAGTTTGACATAAAAAATCCCATTTATTTATTTTTTCTTTCATATCATTAATATCAATATTTAATATTTGTGAAGGATCTAATTCATCAACCATTTTATTAAAATCTCTTACACCTTTCCAAATATCACATTTTAATTTATATCCATATACTAAATTATTTAAATTATCAAATGAAATTCTTTCATTTTCTTCCATATCTAAATCAATTTCTTGTTGTTCAAAAATTGTTTTATTTTCTAAAATTGAATTGATTTGACTTTCTAAATTTTCCAATTGCATTAATGGAATATCACTATTATCACTATATTTATTTATTTTATCATCATTTAATTGACTATACATTGCTTTAATATCATTATCAAATTTAACAATTTTATCTATTAATTCTTTTCTATATTGTTGATAATTATTTTCTAAAAAATAAGTCATTTGATCATATTTTCTTTCATAATCCATATTTAAATTTTTTAATTCAACAATTACTCTTTTATCATAGTCTTGTAAAACAATTCTATATTTTTTCTTTTCTGCAATATCTAATAAATCTGTAATTTCCATATTTTTCTCTTCAATCATATTTCTATTTGAAGTACATTTAGCACAACTTTTTTTTAATTTAATAAAAGTTTCAACATTATTTACTTCAATTGATAATTCTTTTAATAATTTTTCTAAAATTGATATTAAATCCCTATGTTTATTTACAATAATTTGTGGGATAATATTTCTTATTTTTTCTAACCAATTTCTAGGAGCATCAATAACCATTTCTAAAAATTGAGTAGAATCTAATTCAAATAAACCAATATTAATAAATTTCTTTAATTGTCTAACTTTAGTAGCTTCTTCCTCAAAATTTTTAATATGTTTTTTTAAATCAACAGCAGTAGCAGTTTTTCCTAATTCATTAAATGATATTTTCGAGCAAATATTATAATTTAATAAAATAGGTTTTAAAGAAGTAACATAATTATTCAAAGCATTACAACATTTATTAAAATTATCTTTAATTTTACTCATTACAGAATTAAAAGGAATAGAGTCTTTAATTCTAGTATTTAAATTAGTATTTTGATCACATGAAGTATCAAAAACCTCTTCAAAGCAAGTCATATATAAAGGAAATTCTTGAGGATCAATAAAACTTCTTTTATAAATAACACAATAAATATTATCTTGAATAAATTTATCAAAAATTAAATCATTAATATCAATTAAACCAGGCATATATTTTATTTCATCTTTCAAAGTAAATAAAGTTAATTTTAAAATTGGACTATCACTAAAATCATTTTCATAACATTCATAAAATCTTTCAAATTTATTATTTAATAATTCTAAAGAATTTTGAATTAATCTTGTTTTTGCTAAATTAAATATATAATCCATTGATCTAATAAATTTTAATAATGTTTTAAAATGAGTTCTTCTTGTTGCATCTTGTGCATATGGTATTGGAATTGTTGAAGTACCTTCATAATAATTTTTCATTTTCCATTTTTTTGATAATTGCTTTGCTTTTTTTTCTCCTTCTTCCATACTATCTGATTTATTATTTTCATTATCTGAATTTTCCTTTTCTTGATTTTGATTTTGACTTTTCATTAATTTTCCTTCTGGTAATGTTATTTTTTTTTCTTTTTTAAAATTTATATATGATTTATTACATGATTTTATTAAAGATTTTTTTACTTCAGTTCTATATTGTTCAATTGTTTTATCTAATATTAATAAATTTCTTTGATGTATATCATTAAATTCTCTTGCAAAAACTGGTTTTGATATCATTAAAGGGAAGATATTATTTCCTTCTGACATTGCTGTTGTTATTTTTTTTATTTCTAAATATCCATTTAATAAATCATTATCAAGTAATTTGAAATGTTTTTTTAATTTTTTTTTATTTTTTATTTTTATTACTTTTCTATAATATTTTCTCCATAATGCAAAAATTTTTGAAGTTCTAAAATTTCTAAATATTGATATATTTAATAGTAATTTATATTTTTTATAATTTTCAATCCATTCTTCCATTGTGTAACATGTTGGTTTATTTCTTACATAATATACAATTGCAGTTTTTGATATTGTTATATAATCAATTATTAATATTCTTGCATTTTCAGTATGTTCATTTTTATTTTTTTTGTCTTTTTTAGCTGTCATTAAGCTTTTTCTATATTTTTCATTTTCTTTATATAATTCTTCATATGTACATAAAATAAAATCTTGAGGTCCTCCTTTTTTGATTGCATATAAAAAATCACCTTCATTTAAATATAAATATTTATCAAAATTTTCAAAATCAATAATATCAGAATCATTTTTTTTAATTTTATTTTGTTTTAAATTTAAATTACTAAAAGGTACAATTGCATTATTAATTAAATTTTTTTCAGGGATAAATGAAGTTGTAGTTTTAATACCAAACAATTTTTTTTCTTGATTTTTAGCTTCTTCTAAATCTTTTTTAATTTTTAAATTACTTTTTATACTATCATAACTTGTATGTCTACTTACATTATAATTCATATAATCTTTTCCAATACTTGGATTAATTAACATATCTTTTTCTCTACTTTTATTACTTTTTTTTGAACTTCTATGTTTATAATGTGATTTTTTATAATAATCTTTATTTGTAAATAATACAAGATCTGTTGTTTTTTTTATTTTTTTTTTTTCTTTTTCTTTCTCTTTTTTATTATCTTTTTCTGTTTTTTTTTGTAAAAAATAAGTTTTACTATATATTTTATCTGCTTTTTTTATATCTATTATTACTGGTAAATTTAAACAATTTCCAATGTCTTTTGGGATATTTTTTTTTGTATTCCAATTTTGCATTATTACTTTTCCTAAATGATTTCCTTGTAAATTTGGTTTTCTAAATGATACTATTTCTTTTATTTCATTTGGATCATTTATTTTTAATTCTTTAGGACGAAATTTTGTATGTGTTTTTAAAAGTGAATCTTGTGGAAAACTTTGATATACAAATTTTCTATTATTATCATTATTATTATTATCTTTATTATTTTGATGGAAATTTGTTACTGTTTTCATTCCAAAATATAACTTTTCTATAAAAGCTTTGTTTTCCATTATATTTATTTTTTTATAACATTTTTTTAAAATTAAAATAATGAAAATAAATAAATAAATTTAAACTCCATAAGAATATTAAATATAGATAAATAGAAAATTAATTTAAATGACATTTACAATTATCTTTATTATTCCAATCAGAATAAGTATCACAATTCCTTTTTTGAGCTTTTAAATCAGAAAAAATATTTGAACTATTATTATAATTGTGATTTTCAATAATATTTAATAATGAATAATAAATATCATAAGGTGTAATCATTTTTTGTTCATTTTTTTCAATTTTTTCATGAGAAAAATTATGTTTAGAAATAATTAAAAATAAAGAATCAAGTAATAAAACTTTTTGTGATTCTTTTTTTAAAAAATGTTGAAAATTATCACTCATAATATAAACAATTAAATTATCAATATTAATAATATCATTTAAAAACAAAAATAATTGTTCATCCAAAGCATATATATTTTTCCTCATAAAGTTTAACCTTAAAAATTTTTTTTCATTTTTATATTTATTAATAAACTGTTTTCCATATTCAAAAACATAATAACTCGAATCAAAACCATATAAACAATTTTTATTCTTACCAAAAGTATTAAATAAAGAATTATGAATATTATCATCTTTAAGTAAATTAGGATCACAAAACATTCCAAAATTTTCATGATCAAAACTTTCAAAATTTGTAATATTAACATATTTATTTTCTATTTCAAATATTTCTCTTGAACACATATTTCCACTTCCTCCTGTAATATAACCTTCTTTTTTAAATTGTTTTATTATGTTATTTCCATTTACTTTTTTTAATGATGTTCCATAAAACATTGGTAATATATTTATTAATTGGTTATTTTCATCAAAAACTTGATATTTTAAAAATTGATATGTTGTTATGTTTTTTTTATTTTTGTTTCTCCAATAATATTTTTCGAGGAGATTTGAAGTTTTTTTCATTTGATTTAAAAATTGTTGTCTTGATAATGAATTTATGTATATTATTATTATGTTATTAAATAAATTTTCCTTTTTTGATAATTTTTGTCTTTCTTTTATTAAAGTTTCATTTCTTTCTAGGTTTATTATTATTTTTCCTTTTTCTGTTTCTTTATTAAATTCTATAATTACTTCTTTATTTAATTTATCTTCATTTGTTAAAATTGGTTTTATTTTCATAAAAACTTCATTTTGAAATTTTTTTACAGTACAAACTTTCCAATCAAATGAAATAGTATTAGGATAATAAAATAAATAACTATTATTAACCTCATTATTAAATTCTAAATTTTGAATAAATATATCTCTTTCATTTTCAGTTTGATCACAATTATTATTAATAATTCTAAACAAATTAAAATTTTCAAATAAATCAACATTACAAGTATCAGGTCTTTTAATTTCACATTCACCTCCTTTTTCATAATTTTCATCACTTTCAATAGAAATATTTCCTATTCCCATTTCAAAATCATCACAAGCACTTGATTTAATAATTAAATAGACAAAAAAAAGTAATAATAAATAAGAAGATATAAGCCAAAATTTTGTATATTTTTTTCTTGTTAAAAATGAAAAATATAAATAAAACATTTGAATTGATATTATATCAAATATTAAAAATAAAATAAATATTTTTCTATTATATGAATTGTGATCACCAAATTGATTTTTTGAAGCTAAAAAATATGGAAAATAAAATATAATTATTATATACCATTTTCTATCTATCCATTTATTATAACAACTTAAAAGAAAAATTGATAAAAAAAAAGTAGATTTTAATAAAGTGTAAATTAAATTATTAAATAAATCATTTGTCATTGTAATTAAACATTCATCATTTGGTTCAAAGCAACCTTTTAAACTTTCATTAAATAAAATAATAGAATTAAAAAAAGAGAAAATAGAAATAACTAAAATTAAACTAACTTTATAATTTCTAATAGCTTCAATTATTTCATTAATATCTTTAAAAGTTTTTAAATATTCCCAATATAAAGAAACATAAAAAATAAATTTTTGAAAAAATTCACTTTTTTTAATTTTATCACATAAATTATCATCATTAATATTATCATTTTGTGTAAAAGGATCACATTCTCTTGGAGAACCTAATTCAATATTTGAAATTTCTTGATTTTCTTCATTAAATCTTTTAATTTTTTCAAAATCTAATTTCTTTTCCAATTTCAAAATATATATATATAAAAATTTATAATTAAAAAAAAAAAATAATAATTTTTTAAAAAATAAATTATTCATTTTTATTTATTTAATAATTAATGGATTCACAACCAAGATATGCTTTAGTTCAAGATATTATTGGAAGAACTGGATCAAGAGGAGGAATTACTCAAGTTAAAGTTAATTTCTTTGATGATAAAAATAGATTTTTAGTTAGAAATGTTGTTGGTCCTGTAAGAAAAGGAGATATTCTTGTTTTATTGGAATCTGAAAGAGAAGCTAGGAGACTTAGATAAAAATATTTTTTTTACTATTTAATTTTATATTCTTAACAATCAAATTTATTAAATAAATTTAAATTAGTGAATTAGGTTTTTTATAAAAATATATTTAAACTCAAAGTTTAAATTTATAAAATAAAACTTTTTTTAAAAGTAATCTATATTGTAATTATATTTTTTGAATTTTAAGTTTTTTATTTACAAACATCTCTACAAATTTTTTTTATACCATAGTACAAAATATTATTTTTGATTAAAATTATGAAAATATGTAACTTATATTAGAATCACTATCAGTTGTTAAATTATCATTACTAATATTACCAAAAAGAATTAATCCTTTTTCATTTTCTTTGAAATATTCTTTTACTTCTTCTTCTTTTACTAATTTAGTTTCAATATATGTTCTTCCAATTTGAATTCTAAGATATTTATTTAAAATATTAATTGGTTTTTTTATTAAAATCAAAGTACCAAATTTACTTTTTAAATCCCTTATTAATAATAATTTTCTTATCATATCAAAATGAATTAATGAATGGACTCTTGAAACTGAAATATCATTTAATCTAATATCACAATCATGTCCTCTTCCAATTATATAATTTTCATCATTTAATGTAATAACATGAATTGATTTATAATTATTATTATCTTTAATTTGATCTAAACTTTCTAAAATTATATAATTTTCATTTTGAGGTATATCAATATCAAACATATTAAATATTTTATTTTTTATTTTAAAACTAAATGGAAATGGTGTTTTACATATTTTACAATTGAAATTATTAAAAATATAATTTTTAACATTTTTTCTTTGATTTTCTTTTATAATTAATTTTGTTTTAATCCATAATTTAATACAATTAACATGAGTATATTTCATACCTCCATCACAAGAACATAAACTTACTAAAGGATTATTTTCTTTATTTTCTTCACTATAACAAATATTACATAATATTTTATTATTTAAATTATTATTTTCTAAAGTTTCAGCATTAAATTCCATATTAAAAACAATATATGTTTTATTCAAAAACCAAAGATTATAATTATTCTCTTTGTTTTCAAAAAAATTACTATTATCACTTTCATCAATATGATATTCTCTTAATATAAATTTTATTCTTCCTAATTTAATTATATCATTTTTATTTAAGAAATAATCTTCATTATATTTTGAACTACTTTTATAATATTTTCTCTCGTTATCTGAATTTATTACATACCATAAATTTTTTGTTATTGAATCTATATTTTTTATTGAAGGTTTTTGATTGAAATTTAATTCTTTATAAATTATGTAATTATCATTTTCTTTTTTTACTGAAAATAATAATTCACTATCATTAAAATTTGTATAATTGTTATTTTTTTCTTCAATGAATTTTTTTATTTTCGAAACTTTTGATTTTGTTCTTATAACATCACTATTTTCATCAAAAAACAATTTTGTTTTTTCACAACTTCGAGATTCATAATTAAATAAACCATGAATTTCTTTATTCCAAGTTTTTGTTATCATTCCTAATATTAATATAGAAGAATCATTATTTCCCAAATTATTATCTGATTCATTTTTTTTCATTTTATTTTATTTACAAATAAAGAATTTAATAATAATAAAAATATAAAAATACTAATAAATTATTAAATTTAAAGTGAAATATAGATATAATATTATTTATGTAAAAAAGACTAATCTTCATAAAATAAAAATAATATAAATTAAAAAATAGAAATCAATTACAATTCAAAATTCAAAAATTAAAATTATTAAAAATAAATCAAATATTATTTAATGGATGAATTACCTGATAATTTAAAAGATGAAATTAATGAAATTAAAAAAAAAACAAATTCAAGAAACACATTACATTTTCTAAGTTGGATTTTAATAATTTGTGGAATAATATCATGTATTATTAAGAATGATTATAATGTTTTTATAGGAGCAATATTAGTAATATGTTTAAATAGACATTATTTTCAAAATAAAATATATTATTCTAAAATTATGTTTCAATTTGCTTCAATATTTTGTATAGTTGATTTATTTTTTATGTTAATTTTATATCCTTTATGGCTTAAAAAAGGTGATAAAGAAAATGAATATTGGAATAATTTAGAAAATTTACATTTATTTGGTATTATTATGGGGATTTTAGAATTTTTATTAAAAGTTTTAATTGCTTTTTTATTATTAGGTGAATATAAAAATGGTAAAGGAAATATTGAAGGATTATTTAAGTTTACATATAAAGAGAGAGATGAATTTAAATAAATATATTTTTTTTATTTTTTATTTAATCAAATATAATATCATTTAATTGATTTTTTAAATTTCACCTTTTCAATAGGTTAAATATAATTTAATCATTTAATAAAGTTAAATAATTATTTAAAATAAATTATTCATTATATTTGAATTACCTTTTAGTTATTTCATTTTATAAAAATTAACATTTAAATTTGATTTAAAAATAGTATAAATAATTATATATTTTATCAATCATTATTATTTAATCTATTAGCCCTTATAGAATATTGTTTAATAAGTAATTTATTTTTTTCTTTTAACTTCTCAATTTCATCTTGATGATTTAAAATCCAATTAGATATAGTTTCATCAAACATTTTAAAAATAATCATTTCATTTTCCTTAGGTTTCTCAGTAACTTCACTAATAGGAATATTACAAGCAACTTGTAATATACACAAAACATTATTATTCAAATCTAATATAGGATAAGTAACCATTGAATCATTAGCAGACATATCAACTAAAACATTATAATATTGACAACTTGTAGCTTTAATACATCCATGACAAATTTTTTTATTAAAAACATAATAAGCAATTCCTAAATTAGTATAACCATAAAATTTATTTGATGAATATTCATATAAAAAACCATCTAAATTAAATAAAATATGTGAATCACTTAATTCAAACATTCCAGAAATAGTTTTTTCAGTATCTTCAACGAAATTTTTAATATTACTATAATCATGAATTCTAACTGAATAAGAATTAATACTTTTTAATCTATTAATTTGAACATAATATTCAGTTTTATTAATTTCATTTTTTAAAATAGCACTAGCTTGTCTTGAAAAAATAGATAATAATTCCTCATCATTATTATCAAAAGTAGCATCTTTTCCACCTATTTTATTAATAGCTTGAATAGCACCAAAAATATCACCATCATTATCAATTAAAGGATAACACATAATATTCCTAGTTTTAAAACCAGTTTTTTTATCAACTTCTTTATTAAATCTCTCATCTTGATAAGCATTATCAATTTTTAATTTTTCACCATTCATAAAAACAGAACCAACAATACCTTTATTTTTAGGAACTTTAATTTCATTTCTTTTTAAACCTTCTGCAGAATGAACAACTAACATATCAGTAATTCTATCATGAATAAATAATGATGCTCTTTCACAATTTAATATTTTACAAGTATTTTTAATTAAAGTATTAATTGAATCTCCTTGTTCAACACAACCAACTAAAGCAACAGTTGCTTGTAAAAAAGATTTTATTCTATGAATTAAAGTAATTGAACAAATAAAATCTTTTACTAAAGTTCCTATTATATCACAATATCTATTCATTGTGTCTTTATCACTTAAATGAAATTCATTTAAAAAAATTCCATCATCTAATGTTATTTTATATAATTGATTTATATTTTGGTTTTTTATCATTTCTAATAAGGCTTCGTCTGTTAATGCTAGAAATGATATACCTGTTGAATTTTGTAAATTATGCTTTTGAGTTCTTTGACTTAATGCTACAATTTCGGCATATGGGTTTTTTAAAAAATGTTTTTTTCTCATTTTTTCATCTTCTTTTTTTTTCTTTTCTTCTTCTTTTTTTCTTCTTTCTTCTTCTTCTTTTTCTCTTTTTTCTTTTTCTCTTCTGTTTTCTTCTTCTTCATCAATATTACCAATTATATCAAATTTATCTGAACTTATTTTAATTTGTACTTTTTTTGTTTTTCCTTTTACTTGTTTTCTTGAACCAAAATTTAAGTTAATTGAAGGCATAATTTTTGTAGATTCCATTTTATTATTATTATCTACTTCAATTTCTGCTTTTCTATGTCTTACATTCATTGTTTGTAATCTTTTAAATGTTCTTAATGGTTTTTTTTCTAGTTTTGATTTTAATAATTCTTTTTCTTCATCTTCATGATTTTCAGATTCTGAATACTCATCATCATAATCGAATAAATCATCATATATATTATTAAAATTAAATGATTTTGTTGTTTGAATTGTATTACTTTGTTTTTGATTATCTATGATTATATTTTTTTTGAGTCTATTATTAAAGGAATTTGTAAGATATTGTGTGTACATATCATTTTGAATTTTTTCATTTTCTTTTAGCATTTGTTTATACATAAATTCTTTTTGACTTACATTAAAAGAAAAATAATTATTTATTTTATTTAATTGTTCAATTGTTTTTGTTAGTCTTTTAATTTGGAATTCTAATTGAATAATTGTTTCATAATTTTTACATTTTCTTCCTCCTGGACATTTATTAGTCCAAATATGTTCATAATGTTGTGAATATGCATTAATATTTGAATCAGTTTTTAATATTACAGAATCCTTATTTCTATTATGTCCTTTTGATAAACGTAATTTTGAATTAGTAGTTCTAATACTCAAATTATTGCTTGCCATTATTTAAAAAAAATATTTTAATTTATTATTTAAAAGATGTAAAAACATTTTATAAAAAAAATGAAAAAAAAATAAAAAAATAATTAATAATATTATAAAAAAACTAAATAAAAATAAAAATAAAAAACTAATCCTCCTTTACATCTCTAAAATATTCATGTTCCAACAACTCTTCACACCTAGCTCTTTTTTCAGGGTCAAAAACCAAAATTTTATCTAAAACATCAATAGCTAAATCATCTTGAATTTCCTTAAAAAACTCTTTAAAATTTTTCCTATCAACTTTAGCAAATCCATCACCATTATTTCCAGTATTCCATTCAGGAGATTCTTTAAGCCAATTAAATTCTTCTTCATCAGGAGTACCAATAATTTCAAAAATTTTTTCACATTGTTCACTTTCATTCTTCCCACAAAAAATAGGATGTCCTAATAACATTTCACCAAATATGCAACCAGCACTCCAAATATCACATGAAACATCATAAATTTTACTTCCTAATAAAATATCTGGAGGACGATACCATAGAGTTACTACTTCATTTGTAAATGTTTTTACTGGTACTCCGAATCCACGAGCTAAACCAAAATCACATATTTTTAATTTTTGATTTGAATTTATTAATAAATTTTGAGGTTTTAAATCACGATGGATTATTTTATTTTTATGAAGGTAATTTAAACCTTTTAAAATTTGATAAAAATAATTTTTTGTTTTAGGAAGAGGAATTTTTTTGTTTATACTTTCATTGTTTGAATCCATTATTTTTTTTAAGTCTGTTTCACAATATTCAAATATTAATGTTAGTTTTGTATTTGTATGGATGACATCGATTAAATGAATTATATTTTCTTGTTTACATTCTTTTAATAAAGATATTTCACGAATTGCTGTTGAGGGAATTCCTTCTTCTTCAGGTTTTAATCTTATTTTTTTTAATGCTACTATACGTTTTTTTTGAATGTCTTCTGCTTTGTATACAACACCATATGTTCCTTCTCCTATTTTTGAAAGTTTTTTGTATTTATTTACTTTTGTTATCATTTTTTTTTTTTAAATATTTTTTTATTTTTTTTTTAAATTTTATTAATAAACATTTATACATAATATATTATTAAATGGAATATTATTATTTATAAAAAAATAACCATTGTTTTTATCCAAAATATTTAATCAATCAACTAAACTATAAAGAAACAATTTAATTAATACATTTTTTCTATAAATTACAAAAATAATATCATCAGTTTTGACATTTGGAAATTTATAATAATACTTATTATACAAAAGAATAATAAGAACTTTTATTAATTAAATACCAAGTTCCTATTTTTCTTTATTCTACATCCAAAATTTATAAAAATAATTACATTTACTTGATTATTTATTATAATTGTTTTTGATAAAATCAATAATTTTCAATACATCATCATCATTATTTAAATTTTTCCAGTTTAAACATTTAAAAGATTTTATCAATATTTCAGTTTTTGTAATTATTTTAAAAATATAATTCAAATCCAAATTTGAAATATCGATATTTAGTTTATATAATTTCTTTATTTGTTTTTTTACTGTCTCTTCAAACTTATTTTGATATTTATTTATTGTTTCACAATTAATATTATTATTTATAATAAGTTTTTTCAATGTTACATTTTTATTTTTTTCATCTTCTTCATTCTTAGAAATAAAATAATTTTCTTGATTTTTTAATAATTGTTTTATGTAAATAAGTGAATAATAACTAACTATAATATCTTTTATATTTAAATCAAATTTATTTCTAACAACTTTTCTTAATGTTTTAACAATTGAAGAATAAAAATGATTTTTCATTTGTTTTGGAACTTTTTCTGGAAATAATTTACTTAAAAAAGTCCATTTATTTCCTATTAGAAAATGTCCTTGAAAAAAAATATATTCTTCTTCTATTGTCCAAGATGAATCATCTATATTTAATTTACATTTAATTGGTTGTGAATAATTTATATTTGGATTATATGATGATGAAGAATAAGAACTATTATCTGATTCTTCGCTTAATAAAATATCATTTGAAAAAGATTCCATTTTGATTTATTTTTATTTTTATTATATTATTTAAATTTAATATTTTGATTATTTTAAATTTTTATTTTAATCTTTAATATAAATATTCTAATTTTATCAATTAAAGAAAATTATTCAAAAAAAAGAATATATCCAAGAAATACAAATAAATCCTCATTTGATTTAATATTTTATTTATTACTTTTAAAAGAGAATTTTTTTGATTGTTGAAATAATAATTTTATTTAATTATTTTTTAATAAATGCAAATCATATCTTATAATAAGGATAATGAATATTATTTAATTACAAGAAAAATAATAATAAGAATTATTTATATGTTTTCTATAAAACAATATTTATAGATATTATTAAATCTAAATATGTATTATCTATATTATTCAGAAATTAATTTATAATTTTTTATATAAATAAAATTACTAAATTACTTTTTTTTCAATCCACATTATTCAAAAAAAATTTTATTTCCCCTTATTAAAAGTAAATAAGAACAATTAAGAATATTACCAACATTAATATAAAAATTACAAATAATTTTAATTATTAAAAATTAATCTTCAATAAATTAAAAAACATTAAAAGAATTTTTTGATTATTGTTTTTTTAAATAATTTGAATATTGTTCATATACATCATTACTAACGAAAGCATTAAAATTAATAGCCTCAAGAAAAGTAGTTTCTAAAAGTGTTAATTCTTTAATATTAATTCCAAAAATTTTTGAATAATATTTTGTTGAAAATAAAATATCTTCATTATATTTAAGACTAATAAAAATACTAGTAAGTAAAATTCTATGAATATTATATTCTGATATAACAATATCTCCATTAATACATAATTTATCAATATAAATTAATGATAAAATTAAAGTTGATCTTTCAGGTTCGCAATATTTATTTATTCTTTTTAAAAAACTTTCAATATCAATCTTGGGAATTTTTTTTAATGAAAAACTACTTTTTGATTGATTCTTTAATATATTTTTGTAATTTGGTAATTTTTTATTTTCTTCTAATAATTGATTTAATATTTTTATAATTGAATTTAATATTTTTTCATTTGAATTTATTTTATTTGATTTTTTTTTTTTTATAGAAAAATCAGTTTCTTCTCCTGATGAAATTTCTGTTAAGCATGATTCTGACATTTAATATGTTATATTTTTATAAATTAATTATTAAATGATAAAAATTAATTTTTACAATAAAAATAATTTTTTATTTTTAAATCAAAATTGATTATAATTAATAATAGTTTTTTTCTTCTTGTATAAAATTTACTTAGAAAAATATAATTTTATGACGTCAATTAATTTTTTTTAATTTTTTAATGACATCATAGGAATAATAAAAGATATTCATGAATGTTTTAAACAATTATCAATCAATGATTACTTAAATGAAAAAAATATTTATTGTAAATATTCAAATTAAAACGAGTCTTCATTAAAAATGTTTAATATAAAATATAATAATATTTTATCAAAATATTGAAAAACTTAATATATATAAATTTAAAATAAATTATCATTTATAATTTAAAACATGGGTGCTTGTAACACAATAAATGAAAAAGAAAATATAAGAAGAAATCAAATATCAAATAAATATAATAAAATACCAGATTTTTTCCTCCCTCAAAATTTAGTAACAAAAGGAAAAATAGAAAATAAATATATCATAACCCAAGAATATTTAGGAAGAGGGGCAAGTGGGATAGTATCTTTAGCAAAGGATAAATTTGGTAAAAAAGAATATGCAATTAAAACAGTTAATAAATCTTATATTTATAATATTGAAAATATTAAATCAGAATGTGAATTAAGTTTAAGTTTAAATCATCCTCATATTACAAAATGTTATGAAATTTATGAAGATTTAAAAACAATATCTTTTATTTTAGAATATATTAATGGAGGAGATTTATTAGAATATTTATCAAATTTACCTGAACATAAAGTTAATGATAATGAAGCTTTAAATATTATTATTCAAATATTAGAAACTGTTAATTATTTACATAATGTAAAAAAAATTGCTCATAGAGATTTAAAATTAGAGAATTTTTTAATTATTTTTAATAAGAAAAAAAAACCAATTATTAAATTAAGTGATTTTGGTTTTTCTTGTAAAATACCAGAAGATGGTTTAATGAATGAACATTTAGGAACTCCAATTTATAATGCACCTGAAATTTTATTAAGAAGAAAATATAATTGTAAATGTGATATTTGGTCAGTTGGAGTTATATTATTTAATTTATTAACTGGATATCAACCTTTTTCAACTGAAAATGAAGATGAAATGGATAATGAAGAATTAACTAAAGATATTAATTTTACTATTATTAATAATAAACAATTAAAAGTATTATGCATGAAAATGTTAGAAAAAGATCCTAAAAATAGATGGAATGCTAATGAAGCTTTAAATTATGCTAAAAAAATTGATTTGAAATGTGAAGTTTCTTCTACTGGATCAACTAATGATGTTTAATTAAAAGAAAAAAATAATAATTTTGTGTTTTTCATATTGTAAGGTATATTATTGTAAAATTTTAATTGCTAGTTTCATTTTGAAATAATATTTTATATTTTAAATATTGTATTATGTATAGATTATTGAAAATAATTTAATTGTTTTTTAATAATAGAATATTTATAAAATGAATTATAATAATTATTTATAAAATAATTATATATTATTAAATATTTTTCAAAAAACTGAGGTAAATCAATAAATAATAAAATAAAATGAAAAAAAAAACAAAATTTTCTCTACCAGAAAAAGAACCAGAATCACCAAGAAATAACATTGATAGGAAAAAAAATTATTTAATAAATAAATTTAATTTAACGAAAGATTCAATTAAAATATCAGATATAGAAGAATTAATTAAAAATTTAAATTCTTTTAATTCAGAAACAATAAAATTGGAAAATGCAAAAATAATATTTAATTTAATTGATAAAAAAAAATTAGGACAAATTCCAACTAATGTTTTTTTAGAAGAAGTAATAAAAAGAAATTCAATAGATGCAAAAATTAATAGTGAAATTGATATATTTTTTATAGAAATGAATAATGCAGTTGCAACTACAAGTGAAGTAATAATTTCAAGATTAAAAAGATTAAGAAATCAAAATTGGTTAAATAATGATAAAGAAGGAATTTCTGATTTAAATTGGATAATTAATGTTATTACTCAAGAAAATTTATATGATTTAGATACTAATATTATTCAAAAGCATTGGAAATCAAAACAAAAAGATGATATTGCTTATTTAATTAAATATTCTGAAATTGAAGGTAATACACAAAAAGAAAATGATTATAAAAAAATAAGAAAAGTTTCTAGAATAAATAAATCAGGATATTCAAAAAGAAATAGAAATGATGAAAATAATAATTTACAAAATTTAAGAAGAAATACAAGATTAAATGAATTAATATCACCTTCAATAATATTAACATTAAATGAACAAATGAAAAAAATAAATACACCTGAATTTAATATTTTTGAATTAAATGAAGTCCTTGAAAAAAGAACATCAATATATATAGCAAATGAAATATTATCTCCCTTTGAAATATTAGAAAATGAAATAATCCCAAAATCAATATTTAAAAATTTCATAGAAAAAATAATCTCAGGATACAATAGAAAAAATGCAATATATCATAATGACTTACATGCAGGTGACGTTATGCAAACATCATATACAATTTTAAATCAAGGTAAATTAATAAAAAAAATGAAATTAGGACAATTAGATACATTTAGTTTATTAATAGCATGTTTATGTCATGATTTTAAACATCCTGGTCAAAATAATTTATATCAAATTAATGCAAAGACTAAATATGCAATGAGATATAATGATATAAGTGTATTAGAAAATTATCATGTTAGTCAAACTTTTAAAGTTTTACAAATTAAAGAAACTAATTTATTTATTAATTTTTCTCCTGAAGAATATAGAATTTGTAGAAGAAGAATGATTGATTGTATTTTATCAACTGATATGGCTAATCATCAAAAAGTACTTTCTGCTGTTAAAATTAAAATTGAAAATTATGATATTGAAAAAGGAAAAAATTTTGAAAAAATTTTTGAAGATAATAATGAAGATGATTTAGGGAAATTATATGAAAATCAACAATGTATTTTAAATATGATTATTCATGGTTCTGATATTTCAAATCCTGCTAAACCTGATAAAATTTCTTCACTTTGGACTAAAAGAGTTTATGATGAATTTTTTATTCAAGGTGATTTAGAAAAAGAAAAAGGTTTAACTGTTTCTATGTTTTGTGATAGAGAAAGTACTAATGTTAATAAAGCTATGATTGGTTTTATTAATTTCGTAGTTTTACCTTCAATCATTATATTAGTTAATTTAGTTAAAGAAGTCGAAATTTATAAAGATTATTGTAAATTTAATTTAAAAAAACATCAAATTGCGTTTAAAAATGATGAAAAAAAAGAAAGAGCAAAACTTAAAAACAAAAATAAAAGTAACAAATAAAAAATATAAATAAATATATCAATATAAAATACTTTTTATTGTTTTTAATTATGAAGTTTTAATCATAACGAATTATAACTTAAATAAGATTTTATTTAAACATATTTGTTTTAAAATTTTTTTTTTTCATTCATATCTAATAAAATAATAATTTACAATTCCAAATTCAAATATATATAAAAATGATTTAATTAAAAACATATCAAAATTATTTTTAATGGCTAAAAAAACAAAATATAACCATATTAAAAATTCTAAAAAAACATAATAAACCAAAAAAAAAGCTAAAAAAAACCATTAATTATTCTCATTTAACCCAATAGGAAAATTAATATTATTTTTCTCAATTCCCTCAATAAAAATATCCTTTCCATTAATTTTCTGAAAAATATCTTGATAACATTTATTTAACTGTTCCACAGCTTGAACATCCCCAGAACTTTTAATAACATTAACCATATCACAAAATAAATCAATTAAATTATTTTTCTCAACTTTACAACTAGGTTCAGCTTCATAATGATGTTTCATTTTTTCTTCAATAGTTTTAAATTTCAAATTACATTTTGAATGAGAGCATTCATAAGGAAATTCTTTTTTCATATCAGGATGTTTTTTATTTTCATGATACTTTAAATTTCCTCTATGATAAAATTTTTTACCACAACCTGGATAAGTACAAACACATTCTTTTAATCCAATATGTGATTTCATATGAATTTTTAAATATGAATTTGTAACAAAAGTTTTACCACAACCTTCAAATGTACAACGAAACCCTTCATGAGTTGTATGAGATTTTTGATGGGTTTTTAAATTACCTCTTTGAGTAAATTGCTTTCCGCATATTTCACATTTAAATGGTTTTTCTTGTTTATGAGCCATTTGATGGTCACGGAGAACACATTTTTTTGTAAATATCATATCACAACCTGGGAAGTTGCATTTGAAAAATTTTTTGTTTTGTTGTTCTTCCATTTTTTAATATTTTTTTTATTTTGTTTATATAATAATGTTTTTTTATTTTTTTTTTTTATTATTTTTTTACGTAGATATAAATAAATTTTCATGTTTTTATTTATTTTTTTTTTTATTCATTTTTTTTATATTTATTTTCCTTATAAATAAAAATAAATATTAAAATAACAATAAATTGAATAATATATTATGATGATAAAATTAACAAAAAAATCTTAATTATTTCATTTCATATAAATTCATTAATTTAATAAGAAAAGTATTCTCATCTAAATTAACATCTTTATTTGTAATTAAAGCATAATATCCTTCTTCAAAAACTCCTCCTAAATAATCATTAAAAGTACTTAAATCATCAGAATCATAACCAAACCAAATAAATAATAAATCACCTTTTTCTAGATTATTAATATTTCCAACTTTTTCATTTATAGAACCCATATCAAAATTATTATTATCAAAAACAGCCAAAGATTTTCTTTTATTTAAATTTCTTTTATTTAAAAAATAAAATAATTCTTTATTATTAGCATTATTAGCTAATTCACAAACTTGATTAAATTCATTTGAATTAGATTTAACAATTTTAGTACAAATACATTTAGATTCATTTTCCTTTAAATCATCAGGATTTAAAAATTTAATAATTTCATCTTCAGAAGCATCTTCACTTTTAAAGATCAATAAAAAATTAAAATAATTTTTTAACTGAACAGCCCTTCCAAAAGTATAAGGAATAAATTGATATTGATCAAAATTAACATAACAATTATTATTAAACCCAGGTAAAAACATATCAATAACTTCTTTTTTAGTATTTTCATCAGCAAAAGAAATATTATTTTCATGTCCAAAAATATGAAATTGACTCCAGTGATTTTCCCAAATATTAATTTTACTATTTTTTAACATTTCAGATAATTCAACAAATTGAACACAAAACATTCCTAATTTAATATCACTACAATTTTCAATCGCAGGTGAAGTCATAGAAAAAATAAATAAATTACTTTCATTTACATTTGTTATTCTTAATTGTTGAGAAATACTTATTAAATTTATTTGTTTACTATTTCTCATTAAAATTGATGATGAACATGGTGCTATGAAAATTGAACATTTTTTACAATCTTGTATAATTACTGATGATGATGCATCCATTATTATTATTATACAATTTTTATTGTTTGATATTCTTATTGCGTCACCATTTATTTGATTTATTGCTTTTAATATTGTTGTGTTTGTTTGATTTTCTATTATACTGTTTGGATTTAAATTTTTTTTGAATTTTTCATCTGGATTTAGTATTTTTGTATTTTTTTTATTTTCTATTACTGGTTCTGAGTTATTTGTTAATATTCTACCACGTGTTTTTTTTGTATTATTAGTACTGATACATGTACATCCCATTTATAAGAAAAATTTATTGATATTTTTTTATTTTTTCTTTAATTTTTTAATATTATTTCCCATTATATAATATATTAAACTTAAAAAAAGAATATATATATTCTTTTAAAATTCAATAAAAATTATAAATCCATTTATTTTATTATTTAAAACAACATCAAAACAAACAATAAACTTAAACCAATTTTCAAAGCATTAGAAGAACTTTTACTATTTATAATAGCAACTTTAATTCCAGGATATTCTTCATACCCACATTGATTTTCAACAATAACAGTATATGTTTCATAATCAACAACAGGAAATTGTGATTGTTTAACAGTACAAACAATATATTCACCTTCATCTTCATTATCACTATAAGCAATTTCATCACAATACTTAATTTCAGTCCCATCTAAAGTAACACTAGGACCTTCTCCCATTATAAAAGTATCAAACTTCACATAAATATCTCCTTCATTTTTAACAGTATAATCAATTGAATAAGTATGATTTTGTTCACTAGATAAAATATCATATAAATTATGATAAGTAATAGTATCATCATAATCAAAAGCTTTTAACAAGCAAGTATCCTTATTAGTACTTCCACTAGCATAACAAGAAAAAGTAGTATCACTTTTAATTGCTTTAACTCTAAATTCTTTATTATTTAATTTAGTAGTTGAAGGATCTTTATCTAAAACACATTCTAATGTATTTGTACCTGCTTTTCCTGTACAAGTACATGAAATATCATCTGCTGAATTATCAACTGATTCTAAATAAATTACGTCTTTTAGTGATATTGGGTAATTTGATGATGTTTGAGTTATGTCTAATGTAAAAGTGTATCCTTCTGATAATGCGTAACAATTATCTGTAAATGTTACTGAATCAATTGTTACTGTATTGGAGTATGTTACTTTTGTTTTTTGGGTTTTTTTAATTTTTTTACTCATTTCTTTTTTTATTTGGAGTGTTGTGGTGATTAAAAGAAGAATTAAGATGGTTTTCATTTTAATTTTTTTTTTTATTTGTTTTTTTTTTAATATTAGCGTTTTATTTTAGAAAGAGAAATATTTATTTTTTTTTATTTTAATGAAGGAATGTATATATATTATTTTTTTCTTTTTATTTATCCAAAATTATTTTCAATAACTTTTTTTTTTATATTAGTATTTAGTTTATAATTATAACCTTTTAAAATATCTTAATAATATTAACTTGAAATTAATTTTTATATTATACATTTAATCATCATTTCTCAAAATATATTAAGTAAAAATTTGATTTTATAAAAGTAAAAATATGATTATAATTTTTTTTGGAGAATTTTAAAATTGAATAATAATTAATTAATAAAGTTTATTCTTTATTTTTATTCTATTTTTAATATCAAAAACTATAGATAATATAAAAAAAAAAATGATTAATTACTATTTTCTTCTTCTTCATTTTTACTTTCATTATTTTTAAGAGATTGATTCATACTATTTGTTATTATATTATCTTTAGATTCTTCATCTTGATTTTTTTTACATAATAAAGTAAAATATAAACATACTTGAACTATATTCAAAAAAATACAAATACCCCAATTAATTAAATTCCACATTTTTTTAATGTCATATATTAAATAATAAATAAACCATGTCAAAGAAAAAAACACTCCTATAAAAGGAATACTTATAGGAATATTTGTATGAACCCATCCATCTCCAAAAAGTATAGGTAAAGAAGAAGTTGAAAACATTAAAATATTTAAGCATAAATATATTATATTTAATAAAGTATTGTTTTGAACCCAATTAAATATTATTATTAATGCAGTTATACAAAAAATAAAAAAGATTATAATATGAATAATTGAAGAACATTTTGAAGATGAAGTATTAATAATATATAAAATTAACCATAATGATAAAAGCATAGAACCTAATATTCCTTGCATTAAATACATTTCTTTTTGTCTTTGCAAATTAATTGGATCATCTATTTTTAATAATAAACCATATACAATCCAATAAAAAGAATTTAATGCCCCGAAAATAAGAAAAAAAGCAGGAAATGATTTTCTTTTTTCTTTATTTTGCATTACTGATATTAAATTTAATACTGGACTACAATAATATAATACTGAACATACAAATAAAATTAAATATCCATTTTCAGATATAAATCCTGCCATATTTGATTGAAAATATTATATATTTAAAATATTATTATTTATTTTAATTTGTTGAATATATATAAATGGGAAATCAGAATTGTTGTTCAGGAATTAGATTATGTTCAGAAAATTTAAAAAAACATGAAGAAAAACAAAATAATGAACCTTCAATGATAATTAGAAAAAGATTAGAACCTAAAATATTATCAGATAAAGAAAAAAAAGCAATAAATGATGTTTTTAATATAAAAAATAACAATAAAAAAGAAATAAAAGAATATGAAAAATATAGTATATTAATATTAGAAAATAAAGAAAATGAAGAATCAGAAAAAATAATTGATTATTTTGATGAATTATTTTTTGGTAAAGATAAAAAAGAAAATGCAAATAAAATATTATACACAAATAATAAAATACAATTACTTCTTTCATTCACTGAATATCAAACTGAAATTCTTTTTTCAAAAAAATATAATTTAGTAATATCATTTACAAAAGATAAAAATGAAGCAATATCAATAATTTCCAAAATAAAAAGTAAAGGATATATTTTTAAAAAAGATTCTTTTTCAAAAAGAGATTTACTAGAAAATTCAAATGACATATTAAGTAATCAAATAATATTAACAAACCATTATCTTTCAAAAATAAAACAAATAATTTTTGAAAAAGAAAATAATGAATTAAATAATACTTTATATGACTCTCAAAGTATAAGTACAACAAGTATAAAAACACAATCAGATGCTTTTTCAGAAATATTAAAATGTCCTATCTCAGGTGAAATTATGGAAGATCCTGTAATGTCACCTGGAGGACATACTTATGAAAGGAAATATATTGAAAATTGGATTCAAAGAAAAGGAATTTCTCCTTTAACAAAAA
The DNA here is from genome assembly GCA_023806865.1 of Isotricha sp. YL-2021a. Lineage (NCBI taxonomy): Eukaryota > Ciliophora > Litostomatea > Vestibuliferida > Isotrichidae > Isotricha > Isotricha sp. YL-2021a. The sequence continues at coordinate 45,712 of JAJJLH010002064.1, forward strand.
AACCTTTAAGTAAAAATGATTTGAGAATTAATTTTGTTGTTAAAAATATGATTGAAACTTATAATTGTAATTTTGTTAATAGAAATTTAAAAGTTGATGATTTGAAAAAAAATTTAATTTATGATAATAAGAAATAATTTTAGATTTTTATATTATAATTAAAAAAAAATTTAAATATATTTTATATATATATATTATTATTCAAATATTTGAATAATGAAAAAAATTTTTAATAAGTAAAACAAATCGAAAAAAATGAAAACACAATTAATTAATTTAAATTTAAAAAAGATAAAAACAATAAATAAACATAAAAAAGGCGTCAATTCAATTTGTCTTTTTCCATCAGGAAATATCGTTTCAGTTTCCGATGATAAATCAATTTTAATATTTGATATTAACTATTCAATTATACAAGAAATAATAAATGCACATGATGGTTGGATATATTATGTAAAAGTAAAAAATGAAAATAATTTTATAACATGTTCATATGATAAAAGTATAAAATTTTGGATTAAAGAACAAAATAATAAATTTTTTAAATTAAATGAAAAAATTAATAATGCACATAATGAATGGATTTTAAAAGTATTATATCATCCAAATGGAAATTTAATTTCATGTTCAAATGATAAAACAATAAAAATTTGGGAAGAGAAAAATAATAATACACATGAATGTGTCACAATAATTAAATTTCAAAATCAAATTAATAGTATTTTATTATTAGAAAATAAAAATATTTTAATTGGTTGTGAAATAAAAGAAATATTATTTTTTAATAGTAATAATTATAATTTATTATTTAAATTAAAAGATGCAGGATGTTGGAAATGGAATGCAATGTGTCAAATTGATGATAATAGAATTATTGTAGGTGGAATTAATGTTTTAATGAAAGTAATTTCAATAAATGAAAAAAAAATTATTAAAACTATTGATAATATGTTTATATGTTATGGAATTTGTGTAATTGAAAATAGAGGAATTTTTTTAACTGGAGGTTGGAGTTTTAAAATAAATATTTTTAGAAATGATAATTATGAATGTATTCAATCAATTGATAATGCACATTATACTTGGATTAGAGGGATTATTGAATTAAATAATAATATTATTGCTTCATATTCTGATGATGGGATTATTAATTGTTGGTTTTTATAATTATTTATTTAAATTATTTGTTATATATATTATATATAATATTTTTTAAGGAGTTTTAAAGAGTTTTATATTTTAATTTTTTTTTTTTTAGTTTTTATTCATAGAATATTAATCTTATTAAATTATTCTAATAAAATTAATGAAAAAATTAATTAATAGTATTAAATATTTTTATTGATATAAAAGTAGGAATCAAAAAGTGAATAAATTAAATATCACAACTTTAAAACACTATTTTTATTCATATTATATTTTTTCATTTTATTAAATTGACCATCCCAATTATTATTCAATAATAATTTTGGTGGAATAAAATTCTCTTCAAGAATACTTTTTTTAGGAGTTTTTTGTAATTCTTCTAATTTAGATTCTTCATCAGAATTATTCTTTTCAAAACTAATCATTGTTCCTAAAAATTCAGATTTATTTCTTTTATTTTTCATTTGAATTTGTTCAAAAATATTATTTTCTTTATTTTTTTTTTGAAAATTTAAATGAAAATCAGATACAATAAAAGATTTTTGATGTTCTTGTAATTTTAAATTAGATAAATTAACAAAAGATTCAAAAGTTTCTTCTTTTTTTTTTTTAATTTTAGTAAATGTTTTATTTAATGGTTCATTCATATTAAAATTTTTTGCTTTTTGAATTTGTAAAATTTTTTCCTTTTGTAATTTCATTTTTATATTTCTCAATTCTGAATTTTCCTTTTTTTCATTTTCTTCACTATTTTTCTTATTCAAATTAACTTTAACAAAATCTGTAATAATTTGACTACTTTGTTGTCTAATTAATTCATGATTTAATATATTTTTTTTTGAATTAGAAAATAAATAACTATCATCATTATTATTATTTCTATAATAATATTCACTTTTATTATCATTATTAATACTATCATTTTTCTTTTGACGAGGAATATTATAATTTAAAAATTCATATTTTTTAACAAATTTCGAATTAAAAACATCTTCAATTTTTAATCTTTTATTAACATTATCATGTAATAAACCAATAATCAATTCTTTACATTCATAAGAAATTTCTTTATCAAATTTCAAATTATGAATTTTAATATTTTCAATAATTTCATTATCATTATTTTTTTGCTTAATAGCTCTAAAAGGAGAATAACCATGAATTAATTCATATAATAAAATTCCTAAACTCCAAACATCAATAGACTTATCATAATTATTTTGAGAAACAATTTCAGGTGCCATATATTCAGTAGTACCACAATAAGTAGATCTTTTTTTAGATGATAATTCAACACACCAACCAAAATCACATAATTTTACTATATTATAATCTATTAATAATATATTTTCTGGTTTTAAATCTCTATGTATTAAATTATTTTTTTGCATAAAATAAATTGCATTTGCAACTTGTATAAAAAATTTAAATGATTGTTGTTCTGATAAACCTTTATTTTTTCTAATATGATGAAATAAATTCCCTGAATTTGCATATTCTAATATTAAATCAAAAGATTTTTTTGTTTCAATTACATTTAATATTTTTATTATATTTGGATGTGTTATTCTTGATTGAATATCAATTTCATTATATATTGTATTAAGAGAACTTAAACAATTTGATAATCTATTTTTTTCCATATGTTTTATTGCATATAATTTATGATCAATTTTATTTTGAGCTAAGTAAACTTGACCAAATGTTCCTGCTCCTAAAATTATATCTTTACCTTTTGAAGTTAAACGAAAAAAATTATGTAATGAATATTTATTATCATATTTTATCTCTTCTTTTAAATAATTTCCTTCTGTTATATATGGTGATATTATTGTAATGTTATTTAATAGTTTATCTGATAATTTTTGAATTAATAAGTTTTTATTTTGGTTTTCTAATCCGGTTATTTGATTTTGATTTGAGTGAATTTTTGAAAAATGAGATATTACACAAATATTTGAACAAAAAATATTTTGACATAAACTACATTTATATTTTTTATCAATATCTTGATTACAAAAAGTACATTCCATAATATAAGTTTGAAATATTGAATATTAATTATTTAAATAATAATTAAATAATTATTTAAACAAATTTATTACATTTATTTAAAAATTTCAAATTTGAAAAAAAATTAATATTAATAATAAAATTATAAACAAAAAAAAAATTTTTTTTCAAATATCTTTACTTTTTTTTTCAAGTTCAGTTTTTTCTAACATACTCCCATTTTTAATAGGCATAGTTCCTCTTTGAGGTTCTTTATAAACAGCATCAAAATTTCCTTCAACAAAATTTTTAAAATTCATCATCCAAATTTCATATCTTTTCTCATCATCATATAACCAAGAATACATTTCATAAAAATCACTTATTCTCTTTTTAGTTTCTAATAAATCAACTTCAGGATTTTTTTGTAATAAATCATTTATTCTTAAAAGACAATCTTTCATTTCTTCTAAATAAGGAATTCTTTTTTTTATATCATGATCTTCAAAACCTTCTATTGTTATTGTTGTTGGTTTTTGATTATGGTTTTTTAAATATGCTTTTAATTCTTCTTGTTCTATTGAGGCTATTTTTATTTTTTCTGATATGTATTTTTTTATTTCTTCTAAGGATGATGAATTCATTATTTCATCTGATAAATTGTCATTTTCATTTGAACAACATTGGTTACCCATTTTTTTTCAGGATAAATTTTTATTTGAAAAATATTTATTATTTATTTATTTTTAAATTAAATAATAATATTAATTGAAAATTTCATTTTTTTTTTAATTTCTTTTAAATAACATCTTAATTAAGGTATTATTAAATTGAAATAATTTTTATAAAATAATATAAATGTAATAAATGTTTAAAAAGATAAAATTTAAACAATTATAAAACAAATATATGTTTAAATATTTTAAAAATCATTTATTACACTTTTATTTTTACAAAATCAATATTATCAATAAAAAAATATAAATTAATAGTAAATTCTAATCTTCATTTACCAAAAACAACACATATAAAATATAAAAAAAATAAATAAAATAAAAAATTAAATGTTTATCAAACATTTAGATATTTTATCAGATCCCTTATATCTCCATTATGAAAATTTCCATTCTCATTCATCAATTCCATCATCAATCCTTTCAATATTAACAATAATAACTTGTTTAACATTTGGGATAATATTCATAAAAGATATATTTTATCATTTAAACCCAACATCATTTTGTTATACAAGACAAGTAGAAGATGCTGGAATTTTTCCAATAAATGAATCATCAATGTTTCATTTTTTCAGATTTGAAAATATGCCAAAAAATGAATCAATAGAAACTATAATTGAAATTTTTGGTATGATGGATAATTCAGATACAATAGTAAATTATAAAGATAATTTAGGAAATCGTTCTCTTGTTTCACATTATACTTATAATAAATGTCCAGAAAAATCATCTAAATATAAAAATAATAATATTGAAAATTTAATTTTAGAAAATCCTATATTAAATGGTTTTTGTATAAATGGTTTTTATGATGCAAAAAATAAAATTTTTACTCCTGTTGATGATAAAAATTTTATTTATCCTGTTGAAAAACATGGTACTTCACATCCAAATTATACTTCTTATCAAATTTTAATTCAAAAATGTCAAAATGATACTTTTAATAATTTTTATAATTGTAAATCTAGTGATTATATAGATAAAATATTAACTGAAAATCAAGTAGATGCAATATTAGAAATGATGAATCAAGAAGTTGATGTTAATAATTTTTCAACACCAATAATAAATAAATTAATTCAAATTAGATTTACTTTTGCTCCTGGTTCTTCAATTTTTTCTTTAAGTAATTTAAATTTTCAACCTTTAAAAGTTAAAACACATAAATCACTTGTTTTTGATGCTTGGTATGAAGAAAATTCATATTATTTTGAACAAAATGATATTAAAAATTATAATTCTCATTTTCCAATTTATACTTCATATCAATTTTGGATGCAAAATAAAGTTTTTATATATGAACGTTATTATAAAAAAATACAAAATTTTTTAGCTGATATTGGAGGAACTATTAAAGCTTTAACTACAATTGCTAGAGTTATTAATTTTATAATTTGTAAATATCAAACTTATAAAGATATTGAAAAAATTATGATGAATAAAATTAATAATATTAAAAAAAATGAATTTTATTTATTTAAAAATGATACTAGTAAAAGGTCTTTTGAAGAAAATAAAAAACAAATTCATAGAATAAGTTTTTTAAATAATAGTGATTTAAAATTTAATAATTATGTTACAATTAATAAATCACTTGATGCTTCTAATAATAAATTAAATAAAGTTAATCTTGATAATAAAGTTACTTATAAATTTATTCCTTTTAATTTTTTAAAAGATAATTTTAATTTAGGAAGTCATATTTCTTTTTTTGAAGTTTTATGGTTTTTAATTGTTAGATCTGAGCATCATAAAACTAAAAAAGGAAAATATGTTGACCTTATAAAATGGTATTATAGACAAGTTATTAGTGAACAAAATTTATTTGATTTATATTTTTTTTGTTCTAAATTAGAAAAAAAAGAAGAAAGTTCTTTTAGACCTTATGAATTTACAAAATTTTTAAAATAAAAATTTTTTGATTATAATTTATCCACATCAAAAAAAGAAATTTTATAAATATTTAAAGTAAATTTAATATTTATTTTTTTAAATAAAAAATATTGTTTTTATTTTGAAAAATGGATTTATAAAATTAAAAAAAAATGAATGATAATTATATTTGTAATTTACCTATAGAATGTATTAAACAATATATAATTCCAAAAGATATTTTAAATACTTTAATATGTCAATTATGTAATGGAATTTTTTATAAACCTTTTCAATGTAATAAATGTAAAACAATATATTGTAGAACATGTATAGAAACTTATCAATTAAATAACAATGAAAAATTACCATGTAATTGTAATATTAATAATTACACTCTGGTTGAAAAAAATATAAAACAAAACTTATCAAAAATTTATTTTAAATGTCCATTTAATTGTTCAGATGAAAAATTTGATTATATAAATGTCATAAATCATATTTTTCAATGTAAAAATAAAAATGTTAATTGCCCAAAATGTAATAATATAATTAAAAGAAGTGAATTAAAAAATCCAAATGAAGAAATAAGTAAAAGTATTAATATTTCTATTTTAAAAGATGAATTATTTCAAACAAAAGATGAAATAAGGAAATTATTAAGTGAATTAAATTTATTAAAATCAATAAATAAAAAAAAATCAATTCCAAAAATAATAAAACCAAAAGAAGAAAAAAAAGAAAAAGAAAAAGAAATATCAAAAAATATAATTAATCTTCCTCCATTAAAAGAAAAAAAGGAAAAACTAAAACAAAAAATTTCTATTAAAAATATAATAAAAATAGAACCAAAATTTATAGATAAATGTAAACATTTTTATGGTAATTACAAACCAATTTTTGCATGTTGTAAAAAAGCATATCCTTGTTATATATGTCATAATGAAAATGAAAATCACAATTATGAATTTAGTAATAAAGTAGTTTGTTTAATGTGTAATACAATTTATACACAAAATATTTGTCCTAAATGTCATGTTCCTCAAGTTTTTAAAAAAAAATCAAAATTAGAAGAAATATTCAAATAAAAAAAAGTATTTAAAAATAATATTTATAAATAATAAATAAATATAAAATAAAATTGTTTTTTAAATAGTTAATGAAAAAAAAATTTGTAAATAATATAAAATGTCTTCTTTTAATTCAAGTATATTTTTTCAAGATCAAAATATGGAAATGTATTTATCAGAAATGCCTGAAAATAATAATAATAAAAAAAATGATATAATAGAAGATATGGATGAAAATATAACATCAAAATTTTATGATATATCAAATGTAAAAAGAATAAAAGGTGATAATTATCTTAAAATTGATGATTATCCAAAACAATTAATTGCAGAAGAATTTACTTATCCTGAAGCAATTAAATTAGTTTCAAATAATATTTATAATACTAAAAATGGATTAGATAAATGTGATTTAACTAATATTCAAAAATATGAAGTTTATGAAGTTCAAAATATTGAAAAATTAGTTGAACAAACATATCAATATGAATATAATTTTAAAGAACAAATGATTGAAGAATGTGCTTATTTAGAAAAAATAATTTATTCATGGAGACAAATTGATGGTGATGGTAATTGTTATTATAGAAGTGTAATGTTTTCTTGGCTTGAATATTTAATATTTAATCAAAAAATTAATGTAATTAAAATTATAATTTCAAATCTTTATGTTAAATTCAATGATAAATATATTTATACCAAAAGACTTCCAATAGATATTCAAAAAGAATTTACTTCATTAGAAGAAATAAAAATTTCTATCATTATTTTATATCTTATAATTGATTCTTTAACAGATAATTCAATCAATGAAAGTGAAAGAATTAAAAATGCATATACTATTTTAATTAAAGCATTTAATTTTACAATTAGTTTCGATAAAATAATGATTTTATATATAAAATATCATTTATATGAATTTATTTTTGAAAATAAAGATAAAATTTATTCTAAAAACTTTGAAGTTTTATTAGGAGATTTACTTCCTAATAAATATATAAAAGAAAATGATGAATATGATTTTGATGGTTATTTCAATGAAGATTTATTAAAATATTATACATTTGCAGAAAAATTAGCAATTTATATAACTCCATATATATTAAAAATGAATATAACTATTATTTTTTATGATTTTGGTAATGATACTGTTATTTTAAGAAAATTTTTTTCATCAAATTTAAACAATAAAGAATCACTTTATTTTTTATTTAGAAAAGCTCATTATGATATTTGTTATACTAAAGAATATTTTTTTTCTTATTTAAAATATTTTAATATTCATAAAAATTTTTCAAGTGTTTTTTATGTTGTTAATACAAATGATATTGAAAATTATAAAAAAAACATTCCTGATTTTAAATTAGATGAATCATATATTTTTGATAGAAAACAAAATTTGTGTGTTGTTAATGAAGAAAAAAAAGAAAATAATTTAAAAACACTATTAGAAGAAATTAAAAATAAAATTGATAATCATATTTCATGTATTTTATGTAATAAATTAATACCAATATCAGATATTGAAAAATTTGATACTTTATTACCTTGTGGATGTAAATTTGTTGTTTGTAATAAAGAATGTCAATTTCAATTTATTAAAAATATAGCACAATTTATTGAAAATTGTCCTATAATTCAAAATGATTGTTGTTTTAAATGTCCAAAATGTAAAAAAGATTTTTCTAGAATAGATTTAATTGAATTTGCTTATTTAGTTTATGAAAAATTTCATATTTGTTGTTTAAAAGATTCTTTAAAGAAAGTTTTAGAAAATTTATTTAATAAATACTGTATGATTTGTTTATGTGAGCTTAAAAATGTAAAAAAAAAATATAGAATTTATTGTAAACAAAAAATTGTTTCTAATATTATTGATAGTTCAATATTTATTCATTTTTATTGTCAAGCTTGTAAAGAAATTAAATCAAGTGACTGTAAAATTTGTGGTATTTATCATTTTAAAATTTCAAATGTTAAAAAAAATTAAAAAGATTTAATAAATTCATTTATTTAGTTTTTATATTATCAATATTTTTTATTAAATAAAATTTTTGCTCTGTTTTGTTTACTTTTTTTAAGAAAAAAACAATATAGAACCAACTTTAGTTTTAATTCATTTTTTGGGACAAATTAAAAATAATTTAAAAATAATAATCTTTAATTGACTTTTAAGTTTTTATGAAAATTAATTTATAAAAATAATTATAAAGAAATATTAAATTTAAAATATGCTAATTGTTAAAATTAATTTTTATAAAGCAAAAATATTTTTTATATTAATTCTATTTAAACAATTTAAATAATTGATTTAATGCTTTATTTATTATTTCTCTTTTTTTATTATTTTTCTTGAATCATTAGGTTCTAAAATTAATTTATTTAATTTTTTAAGAGGAATTTCTACAAATACAAAAATAATTACTTGAACAATAAGAAGTACAATAAATATTTCAAAAGAGAAAAAAAATATATTAAACAATTCTAATTTAATTTTATTTTCAGACTGATATAAAATTAAAAAGGATAAAAGATCAACTAATAAAATATAAGTAAAATAAGGTCTAGAAATAAGTCCCCAATATTCATGAGAAAAAAATCCCATTATATAACTACTTCCTAATAAAAATATTTGAATAATTAAAAAGAAAGTTCCTATAATTCCAATATCAATGTCATATAAAAATATAATATTATAAGAAGTTTTCTTGAAAAATTCATCGATATTTTCATTATTTTCATTTTTTATTAAAAAAAAAAAAATTGAACTACTTCCAAATAATAAAAAAATAGAAAAAATAAAAAAAATATATCTTAATTGATCTTCTCTTTTAATAACTTTAAGAATTAATTTAGGTATTATTAAAAATTTTTTTTCATTTTCATTTGCTTTTCCACTATTTTGAATACAATAATTAATCATTCCAAATAATAAACCAATTAACATTGAAGGCATATTATATAATTGATTAGAAGTAATATATGAATATGTTTCATCTTGAAAAAACATAATTGGATAAAAACTTTCATTTGAAAAAGATAATATAAAAAAAAAAATGAATTTACCTAATTCAAATATTATAAAAAGTATTATTATAATTATGTCTAATCTAAGTAAATTTTTATATGAAATAAAAATTAAGGTACTACCAAATAAAAAAAAAAATATTTCATTATAAACAATATCAAAAGGATTATATTTAAAATAAGTTTTTTGAAAAAAGGGTGAAAATAAAAATATATTTCCTAAAAATTGATAAATATCAAATTTATCTAAAATTTCTTTTTGACAATAAGTCCATAATGGACTTCTATTTTTTTCAAATAAATAAAATTCATTAATTAAACAAAATTTAAAAAACAAAACAGAAATAATAAACATAAAATATTTATAAAATTGTCTAAAAATAAATTTATATAGAACTTGATTACTTAATAATTTTCTATAAGTATTATAATCATTTTTATCTAATGAAATATTATTAGAAATATGATTAAAATCATTAAGATTTCCTTCATTTAAAAGATAACTTCCATTTATTAATTTACTTAAATTTTCTTCATTATCTTTTTCATTTTCTTCATTTTCATCATCTTGTTTTTCTTTATTATTATCATCATTTTTTTCTATTTCATTATCTAAATAATATAACATTTTAAAAGATAAAATAAATCCTGAAATTCCATATAAAAGTCTCATTCCAAATCTATCACCGAATTGAACAAAAGTAAATAAAGGATTTTTTAATAAATCAATAAATTCATTGGCTGTAATAATTTTATTTGGTAATTGATAAAGTTGTTGAAAAGATTCACTACATAAAACTAACATTAAAGTTAAACTTTTTATTCCTTTAATTACTAATAAACCCATATCATTTGTTATTAATTTTTTCCCTGATTGATTTGTCGATAATAATTCATCCATATTATCAACTAAATTAAAACAAGATTTTATATCTTCTTTTGCTTTATATGATTTGATACAACATTGAAATAAAAATCCAGGTATGAATTTAAATAAACTAAATAAACATATTATTATAATTATAAAAAGTGGTATACATTGAATTACCATAAACCAATTTTTTTCTTCTTTTAAATTATAAACTTGAACTTTCATATTTTTCTTTTTAACAAAATTTATATCATTATTTATTGATATAAAAAGTTTCTTATAATCTTCATCTAAACATCCATTAACAACACAAAAACCTAATAAATAATCATCTTTTTCTGTATATTGATTTGTTTTTTTGCCATTAATAGAATCTTCAGTTATATATATAACTACAAAAGTTATATTATTTTTTATTTCATTTTTTTCCTTATAATAATAATCCGTATTACCACTAAAACAATCTGTGTAGGAACCTAAATCATTTTTACTTTTTGAAGAATCATAATAAAAAATTGAATAATATTTACTTTCTGAAATATTATAAGTTTTATTAATATTATTCCCTGACCAATGAATATCCATCAAGCGTTCTACAGGAATATTTTCCAGCGTTTTACAATCAAGCCTGTGAACAGTAACACCTTTAGAACGTGTAACAACGCCGACAATGGGTTCACCCGGAATCGGAGAACAGCATCTTGCAAAAGAATATAAAAGCCCCTCTAAACCCACAATATCTTTTTCTGAAGCTTTCAGAAAAACATATGGAAGTGTTATTGGCTTAAATGCAATGACCTTTTTAGGGTTTATCATTTTTGTTTCGAATCCCTTTGAAGAGTTTGTTGTTACACCGGTGGAAGGGCAAGATCTTAATCCTCTTCTTCAGGATGTTAGCCTTCTAATACATCCCCCTTTTCTTTACATGGGGTTTGTAGGATTTTTAGTTCCTTATGCTTATAGCATAGCATATCTTTTATATCCTGAAAAATCAGAACTTTTTCATTTTATTTTAAAGAAAGTAACGGCTATAGCTTGGGGTTTTTTAACTCTGGGTATTGGGATGGGAAGTTTTTGGGCGTATTATGAACTTGGATGGGGAGGATACTGGTTTTGGGACCCTGTAGAAAATGCGTCTCTAATTCCTTGGTTAGGAGCCTGCATATTAATTCATTCGCTTGCTTTACGAAAAAAGCAAAAAGATTTTGAAAGATGGAGTTTGGGATGGGCTATTCTTTTATACCCTTTAAGTATTCTAGGAACATTTTTGGTAAGGTCAGGTCTTTTAACCTCTATACATGCGTTTGCTTTTGACCCCAAAAGGGGTGTTTTTATTTTTTGTATTATGTTTGTGTTTTTTATGGGAGGGGTCTATTGTTTAATAAGAAATTTTAAAGAAAAAGCACATTCTTTCAAAAAGAAAAATCTTAAAGTTCAAAAAAATGAACTCCTTTCTTCTTTACTCCTCTTAACACAAAATGGGATTTTTACTTTTTTTTTAGGAATAGTTTTTCTCGGCACTATTTATCCTATATTTTCCCAATTTTTTTTTAAAATTCCTTCATATGTGGGACCTACCTATTATGTTAGTTTAATGAAACCTTTCATACTTTGTATGCTGATCCTCTTACTCTTTTTTCCTTCCTTAATACAAAGAAAACTCTTTCCTTTGTATGAAAGACCAGATTTTTTAAGTGCTTTAGCGGGGCTGGTTTTTACACTGTGTATCTATTTATATAAAGGTATTATGTCGTTTATGGATTTTTTGTTTGTTTGGGCAAGTTTGAGTGTCTGTATACGATTATTATTACAAGCTTTCTATGAAAGAGAAAAAAAGAGCGTTTTTTTTGGTCATTTAGGAATAAGTATTTTTATACTGGGTGTTTTTATGAGTTCTATTTATGCTCAAGAAACACAATTATTGATGAAAAAAGGAGATAAAGTTACTTTTTCTGAACTTACTTTAAAAATGGAAGATATATATCTTAAGGAAGAATTTTCTTATTTATCAGCTCAAGCAAAGATAACTGAAGAAAAAGGTGATTTTTCTCTTGTGCCAGAAAGGCGATTTTATAAGGTACGCAAACAAGAAACATCAGAAATAGCTCTTGCTTTTCTTCAGCATACGGGA
>JAJJLH010002065.1:0-58315 GCA_023806865.1 Isotricha sp. YL-2021a
CGGGTTGGATTTGTGTGTTTTCTTTTGGTTCGGGCCGAGGCTGGAACATGGGCATGGCGATATACCGACCACCGCCGCCGCCCAATGCCAGGATCGGCACGTGTCCGTCTCCGCACTGGATCCGGGTGTGACCTTCACGCAGAAGACGCAGCAGAACCGTTTTGCTTAATGCGAGCGATTGCCTCCAGTCTCCGGTGAACTCCGCTGTGATGCAGGTCTTTTCTCCGGAAGCCGACACGTCCAGCGTCATGCCGGAACCATCGGAGAGTTCAACGGCATTGTTCTGTTGATCATCCGGGACATTCTTCAAGAACGCCTCCAATTCCCTGGCACTTTCAGGCGGGAACGTGATCGACCGGGTCAGCGCATTCGATTCCGGAATGACCTGTTTCCAGTTCGGGTAGATTCCCTGCAGAGCCTTGCCAGTCCAGCACCAGGGACCGACAATAATGGAACATCCGGTTCCGTTTTCCACCGGCCAGTAAAGGAGCTGCCCTGCATGAGGCGCCTTGCTCTGCATCAAGGCCAGCGGCAGCGGGATCGTGATGCTGTCGCCAAGATCCAGCGGGCAGTCGTAATTCAACAGCTCTTTGCCGTTGGTCACGGTAATCCCTCCCGAGCTCAGATTGATGCCTCGCAGGATCGCTCTGGGTTCGTTCCGGTCCACAATCTGCGCCGCTCTGGCAAACATCTCGACCACGCCATCAGGCAGCAGACAGTTTGGGGCTTCCACTTTCGGGGTGAAATCTGGCCATTCGACATCCTTGACCGTCATCAGATACCGATCTCCGACCAGCAGAGTTCCAGCTTCATAAGTCAGGCCGATCGTCTTGTTCCGACCGCTCCGCACTGCATCGCGGAACTCATCGAACCCGACCAGACAGCTGAATTCATCATCGCCATCCGCTTCGAGCTCAAATGTAACTGCCTCGTTCACTCCGCAAGTGGAGAGCCTGAGCGTTCTATCCTCCGCTTCGATTTTGATTGATTTGAAGAGCGTCATCGGGGACGTCCGACAAATCAGCTTCCCGAGTGCAGGCAGCGCACTCGCCAACGTGTTCTTGTTCACTTCGATCATGTTACATTACCTCCTTGTGGTTAGGTTGTTTTGGTTTAAAAACACAAAGCCCCGCCGATCCCGAAGGACCGGCAGGGCCAATAATGATCGTGAGCTTATCTCACTGAGGTAATATATAAGTGAAAAATTTTGAGAATAGTGGCTTTATATGAAAGACATTTTTATTGAGCGTCGATTCACCTTAATGTTGAATTCTGGTGACTCTAAGAAAGATAGATCATCTGCAATTTTTCTGTTGCAAGCGTAAATAGCACAATACTCACAATCCTGATAAAATTGACATCCCATCGGTAATCTGCATTTGTCACCAACTTTTTTGGGATTCATTCTAAATGAAAAACTATTGCCATGAGAGCCAATTTCTGTGGATTCGCAGATTTTTCTGCATACTTCAGAATCCGTCGCATTATCACCGCAGAAGTGTTTGATCGGTTCAATTGAATCAACGAGACAAAGAAGAAATAAAAATGGATCCAGATATCGAACAAGATAAAGAGGAAAAAAAATACACATCAAAAATGAAACGAAAACTAAATTTATTTTTCTTTTCTATAGGAATAATAAACCATTTAGGAACAACATTAGTATTAACAGGAGGTAGAATTTTAGCGAAAGAATTAAACATGTACGATTATTTATATTTTTACACATCAGCCTCAACAATATGTAATATTATAACAAGATTAGTTAATTCAAGATATTTAGTTCATGTACCTTACAAAAAAAGAGTAATATTTTTAGTATTTTGGATGGGAGGAGGTTATTTTTTGATGTATTTAATTTTAACTGGTCATGAAAAAAAAATTATAGAAGGAAATAAAGCAAATGTTATTTTTTTTTTATTAAGTTTTATACCTAGTTTAATTTTAGGTTCTTCATATGCTTTAGGTGAAAGTGCTATTATTGCTTATTTAAATAAATTTCCTAAAAAATTAGTTGGTGGATTTTCAAGTGGAACTGGATTAAGTGGTTTGATTAGTGCTTCATTAAATTTATCTACTCAATTAATAAAGGATTTTAAAATTAAAAATTTGTATTTATATTTAAGTGCCATTGGAATATTATATTTTTATTTTTTCTATTTAACTGAAAAAGTTTATGAAGAAGTTAATGGACCTAAGGAAAAAATTGGTGCTTTATTAATTGAAGAAAGTAATAATAGTAATGAAAATATTATTGATGATTTAAATAAAAGTGAAGTTGAAGATAATGAAAAAAATCTTCTTAAATCAAAAAATGATACTGATAAAAATAAACCAATGTCTTTTGAAAATATTAAACATGTTCTTAAATGTGTTGGTAGAATTATTTTCAATTTATTTTTTATTTATTTTACACAATTTTATACTTTAAATGGATTATTAATTAGAATTATGGATAGAATTGATGTTCACCTTTTACCAATTCAATGTTCAAAAAGTGAAAATGGACTATATGAAAGAAAAGGAAAATATGAATTTATGTGTTTATTTTTTCAAATAGGAATGTTTGCTGCTAAAAGTATGTTATTTATAGCAAAAAAAATAAAACCAATTGAAATATTATCAGGTACAATTTTTGGTATTTTAATATTTTATATTTTTGAATATTTTTACCATTTTACTGATTATTATATTTTTTTCCCAATTATTTTAATTCTTGGATTTACTGCAGGAAGTACTTATGTTGCAGCATTTTATAATATTTTAAGTAATGAAAATTTAGGTGAAGAATATAAAGATGTTGCAGTAAATTGTGCTACAATTGCAAATGATACTGGAACATTTTTATGTGGTATAATTGGATATATTACTATGGATACAATATTTAAAGAAAGAACATTATATATTGAATATGTTAAAAATAATACTCTTCTAAGTCCTAATAATTGTTGTAATAATAAAACTTTACCTTGTCCTTATCCAAATTCATCTTTATTTTTTTTATTAAATTAATAAAAGGTATTCTATAAAAATATTTAAAAACAAAAAAACTATATTTAAAAATTATATTTAAATATTATTATATTAATTAATAAAATTCAATTTTAAAATAATTATTTTTCATTATTTAATGAAATTGTTGATATTATATTTAACATTTCATTTTATTTTTTCAAAAAAATTAATATTTGTTTTAACTCATTTTAGACATGGAGCAAGAGCTCCAGTTTCATTAGATGAAAATAATTATGATTTATTTAAACAAAAATGGTTATATCCAGGAGAATTAACAGTTGTAGGTCAAAGAATGCATTATTTAATAGGACGTCATAATCATGAAAGATATATTGATCAATTGAATTTTTTATCAAAAAATTTTAATTCAAATGAAATTCATATCTTATCAACTAATTTTAATAGAACTATTCAAAGTGCATTAGCACAATTTCAAGGTTTATATTATTTAAATTCTAGTTTTAATGATAGAATTAATGATAATCAAAAAAAAATTTCTAATCCTCCTATTAATATTACTAAAGATATTCAAAATGAAATTGATAAATTAAATTTAATTAATTCTGCTTTGCCTCAATTTTTACAAACTATTCCTATTAATATTATAAATAATATTGAATATGATATGGAAATTTATGATGTTTCTTATTGTGTTGATAAAGTTATTGAATATGCAAAGATTAATTTTGAAAGTGATTTATTTAAAAAATTATTAAATGAATTTAATAATAAATTTTCTAAAAGTTTTAATAAATTTTTTAATCAAATTGGAAATTATAGTATACCTTATATAATTAATTTATGTGATCAATTTATTAGTGATATCTATGATGGTAGAGATTTAAATTTTTTAGAATATTTTTATAACATTAATTTAAATGATTTAGAAAATTATTGTTTAGATTTTGGAAGAATAAATTCTTTCTTTTCATTAATAACTGATAATAATAATAGTTTATTATATTCAATGATGACTCCTTTTTTCAGGGAGTTATTAAATTATATGAAAAATAGAATTGATATCGATATTAATAATATTACAAATGATAATTCCATTCCAAAATTTGTTATGTTTTCTGGACATGATGCTTCTTTAGGTAGTATGGAAACTTTTATTATTAAAGCTTTTAATATTACTGAAGAAAGCTTTTTTGTAAATCCTATTTATTCTTCAAGTTGTTTTTTTGAAGTTTATAGAAAAGAAAATTCAACAAATAAAAAATTTTTAGATTATTCAGATTATATTGTTGATTATATTTTTAATGATAAATTAATGAAAAGTTGGGATTTTAATGAATTTTATAGTATTATAATTTCTAAATTATGGAGTAAGGAACAAATAAATAATTATTGTGAATTTAACAAAGAAACAAATATAAGTGATCCTAGAATAACATTGAAATATATTATATTATTATTATTAATTTTCATTTTTACATTAGTTGCATTTAATTTATATTTATTTATTAAATACTTAATAAGTGATGATCCAGAATTAAATAAATTTTTAGAAAATTAAAATGTCAAAAAAAACGTATTATATAAATATATTTATATATTTATTTATAATATATTTTTCAAAAATTATTTTAATAAATGAATTTTATTATTATTATCATCAACATATAAACAAAAAAATATTTTATCTTTTATTTCATTTATAAAGCAAATTTTATAATTATTATTTAAATCAAATGATGAAATATCGTTATAAAATTGATGTTCTGAAATAATTTTTAAATCATTAATACATAATTGAATAATAGAAAATCCACTCAATAATAATATTCCAAAAGTTTTAGATATATAAATACCATCAATAGATAACTTTAAATCATAACAAGTTTCAATTTGAAAATTTTTACAATCAATACAAATTAATTGTTTTAAAATAATATAATAAATTTTACTCTTATGATAAGCAATCATATTTTGATAAATATTATCAAATGATAGAAAATTTTTTATAATGTTTCCATTATTTAAATCCCAAACAGATAAATTTTCAGAAGATGAAATTAAATAATTTTCATTTATTTCAATAATAGAATAAAAAGGTTTATTTCCCTTTAAAATTTTTTCAATACAAAAATTATTACAATTCCTTTGAATAATATAACATTCTTTTGAGCAAGATAATATTTTTTCATTTCTTAATTGAATTATTTGAGTTATATTACTTGTTTGTGAATTAAGTGTCAAATTACATTTATTTGAAAATTTTGTTATTGTCCATATTTTCATTTCTTTTGAATCACATGATATTAATCTTTTATCTTTTAATTCAAATAATAAAGTTACTTTCTTATTATGATCTTCTAAAATCATTTCTTCATTTAATTTATTCTTTTTTTGTAATTCATATATATAAATATTTTTATTATTTCCTGATTTTGATAATGCTATTCTATTATCATTTAATATTATTAAACAATTTATTTTTGAATTTATTGATTTTTCATAATTAATTTTCATATTTTCTATTTTAATATTTTTTAACTTTATTATGAAATTATTTTTATAATATGAAAATATTTTTTCTAATCTTTCATTTAATGGATATTTATAATTGTTAGAATTATTCATATTATTAAATTTAAGGAATTTCTTAAATATTTTTTTTGTAAAATTTTCAATTTTTGAAGATTCTTTATATGAATTTGAATCTATAAAAACTTTTAATAAATTATATATGTTATTATTTTCTTCAATAAAGTTCTTATAATATATCTCAATTTTTTTTATTAAAATATTTAATTCATTTATAATATTTTCCTTATATTTGAAAGCATAATCATTTATAAAATTTTTTTTATTATTAATTTCTTTGTTTAAAACTTCAAATTCAAAATTCAATTTTCTTAAATCAATAATATTATGAAAATCAGAAATTTGTTCATTTTTACATGCATGACAGAAAAATTGTTCACAATTTTTACAATAAAATTCTAAATTTTCATTATGAATTTCACATTTATTAATCTTTTGTAAATATTTATTATTCATTTCTCTATAAAAATAACGAAAATAATTCATAATTGATATTGTATTTTCATTACATTTACATTTATAATAAATTAAAGGCTTTTCTGATGAATAAATTTCAATTATATTTGGAAAATTGTAACACTTATTACATATAAAATATTTCATTTATATAGGATTAAATTAAAAATATTTATTTAGATTTTTTAATAAAACCAATTTTAAAAGGTTCTATAAATTGATTAATATCTACATAACCATGAAACATATTAAATAATAAAGTAATATCTTTTCCCGCGCCTTTTAATATAATATCTCCTCCAGGATGATAATCTATATACATTGTAATATCATATACATAATCATTATATATACACCAAATAGATGGTTTTGAATTATGTTTTGATATTTCTTCAATTGAATATTCTTTTAAACCATTTTCTTTTATTTTAAATGGATCTGGATTGTCTTGTAAAAATTTTATAAAATCATTATATGATTTATGATTATTCATTATACTAAAATTTTTATTAATTTAAAATATTCAATTTTTATATTTAATATTATTATTAAAATAATAAAAGGATGTTAAATTTATTTAATATTTATTGGCTACAAAGACTCTTCTAGAATCAAAGTCACTTTTATTATTCATATCAATTGATTGACGTTTTTTATTATTTGAATTGTTTGGAGATGAGTCTTTTTCATCTGATTTTATTATATTAATTGTTAATAAAGTGAAACATATCCCAAAAGCTAAACAAGTTGATGATAATACCATAATTACTCCTACATTATAAAAATTTTTTCCAAGACCATTATATAATTGCTTTAATACTATTTTTAAATCATAATTAATAAATGTACAATTAAGCATTGTTTTAAGGCCACCATTTGGTCCTAATAATTCATTGAATATATTATAGATTGGAGTAATAACATTATTACATTCTTTAAGTGTATTTCTCATTTGAAGATTTATATTTTTATATTTATCATTAAGAGTATTATCAAATGTTTTTATATTAGTTAAAATATTTGTAACACCATCTTTAATTGCAACAAAAGATCCATAATACTTAGGAGCTTCATCTTTTGGATGAACATTTGAAGTGGGTGAAATTGTTGATTGTATATCACAAACTTGGGAATATCTATTTTGAAAATTAGTTACTGTCCATGTATCATATATATTAATTGAATGTTTAGAAAATGCTGTAGGAGATGTATCACTTGGTGAAGCCTTTGTAAATCCATTAGAATTATCAATTGTACCCCATACATCATCTATTTTAATGCATGGAGATGGAGTTCCTGATACTTGGTTATCACTTTTTAAAAAAGTATTTACCTCTGAAAATATTTTATCAACTTTAAATATTTGACCATCTATTTGAAAAGGCACTGATAAATATTGATTTTCCCATTTATTAAAATTATCTTCAAATAATTTAATTACTTTACTGGTTTCATATTGTTTTAATTGATTTTCATAATTAATAACATCATTTCTAATTTGAATTAAATCATCTAATTTATTTCCACCATCACCAATTAATTCATCAATTAAATTTCCATCACCATTAATGCAAATATCAATATATTTTTTAGAATTACCAGAATTTATTAATTTAGGTTCATTACTATTTAAATTATCTTTACTCATTACAAAATGTAATACACTAACCAAGTCTTTCCCAAAAAGACCAATAATTCCAAAAATAGAACCTAAAATAAAAGATAAAATCATAAGAATTGCTGAAATATTCCAAAGAATATGTATTAAAAGTTTTAATGCACAACCTAACATTTTACATTTATTGAAAGTGAAAAGAAAAACTAAAGCAGCTAATCCAGTAACCAATGCAGCCATTAAAGTAAAGACAGCATAAAAAACTTTATTTCCTAAAGTATTGACTTTTTCCTGATAATTATACCAAGGATCTATAATATCATTTGATAATTTATCAAACTGATCTTGTAAATCTTGAATTTGAACACTAGCATCTTCTAATGAAGAAGTAAATTCTGCATTTGCAATAGTATCTTGAATATTTGCATTTGCATTATCAATAACTTCTTTAATTGCAGTAAATTCTTGATGAACTCCATAAAGTGTAGTACCTGAATCAGTATATGGTCCATAAGTTGTAACATAACTTGGAACTAATTTATAATAAGGAGAAGAAGTTTTTTCTTGATATTCATTACCATATCCTTGCCAATCAATTTTTTGATTATTTACACTAGTATATGCATTTGGTAAAGTTGTAGTTTTCCAATTATTAAATGAAGTATCTAAACTATTTGCATTTGTTTGGAAATCAGTAGTTGATTCTTGAAGATTATTATTAATTTCATCTTTTGTTTGTTTTAATATATTTTGTACTCCAGAAACTCCAATCCATTTTGGTATTTTTTCAACACTTTGTCCATCAATAACATTATATACAAATCTCATTAAACTACAAGAAGTAGCATTAAATCCTTTAAATAAACTTTTAGCAATAGATAAACCATAAATAGCACAAATAACAGTGACTGCATAAAGTCCCATAGATAAAATAAAAGCAAATCCTTTACAACAACTATTTTTACAACAACAACAACAACAACATTTACATAAACAACAAAAAATGCAAACAATCCAACCAACAATTGATAAAATACCAACAGCAAAAAAAAATAAAAATGGTAAAATATGCTTAACATAATCTTTAATAGCTTGATTTTTATCTCCATTTCCATCAATTAAACTTATTAATGATTGAATATAATTTTCTTTGTCATTATATTTTTCTTCCTTTATATCATTTGATGATTTGTAAAAGTAATCATATACTTCTTTTGTACCATCTTTACATAATTGTTCTATTTTTTCATTTGTTACTTCTAATTTTCTTGGTGTTTGAGTTTTAGTCTTTTTTATCAAGTCATATTCAATTTTAGATGATGTTTTTATCAGAAGAAAAGTTATTAATAATGAGAAAGTGATTATATATGAAAATTTTTTTATGGTATTTGGATTTTTTTTTTTGAGCATTTATTAAGAAATTTATTATAAAAATTTTGTTTTTATTTAAATCAATAATGCTATTAAAAGAACTAATTAAAAGGTAAAATAATAAATTTTTTTTTATAATTAAAAAAAGATCTAATAAATTGTTTATTATAATCTAATAAATATAATTTAAATAAAAATGATGTTTATTCCTCAGCAAGTTTAAAATTAAGTTTTGATTTTTTACATAATTTAATTGATATTATAATAATAGCCACAATTAAAGTAAATACTAAAATAGATAAAACTACTATCCAAACAGTTTTAGCATAACCTGTATTATTACCAATTTTAACTTTACAAAAATCTAATATCTGTTGATATTTCCAAACCTTATTTTCAGTAACATTAAGGAAATCACTTAAATTATATATATCAATGGATTTATCATTAACAATATAATGAACTTCATAATCATTATAACTAGTAGCATTTTCATTTATTCTATAAACTTCAATAAAAACACTTGAAGCAAAAGTAGGTCTAATATACTCATATGATTTTTGAAAAGCTTCATTTAAAAAAATTTCTAATCCCCAAACAGTAGAATCATGTGCAGAAATCATAAAAAATTTAGGATTGGAAAAATCATTTAATTTACTATCAATTGATTTATTATAAATATCAGCTTCAACTCTATTTTTTAAATAAATTAACATTTGATTAAATATAGGACTTATTGCAAGTTGAACAACGTTTTTTTTTTCATCACCAAATAAATAATCTTTAAAATTAACTTCAGCAACTTTAATACAAAAATCATAAAAAGTATCAACAGAAATATTATATTTTTCAAAAAAAGTTAAATTTCTTCCATCAATATAATCACTTATATATTGATCACACATTGTATGAATGTTTGGGAAAGAATAATCACCTTTTTGTTTTAAAAAAACATTAAATGAATCTTTATATTTATTATTAAATTCTTTTAAAATATCTTTAACTTCTTTTAATTCTAAATTTTTTTCTTTAATTGGTCTTACTGTTTCAAAACATTCATTTGATTTATGAAAGTTAATTTTTCTCTCTAAATCATGATATATATGAAATGGTATTGTTGATATAAATTCAGGTAAAGGTGCAAAAATTGAATTTAATTTATCAATTTCATCTTGAATATCTTTAGTGATATTAATTGGAGGATTTGAATTATTCATTTGTTTTTCATTTAATTTAATATCTTTATTAAATTCTGAAGGATATAAACCTTGTAATTGACAAAATGCACTTTCAATAGTTCTATTTATATTAGATGATATTAAAAGTATTTCATGAGGATTATAATTTTTTGATAAAAAATTCATTTTTTGAATGTATCTTTCATTATTTCTATATCCTAATATATAATGCATTCTTCTTCCTACTAATGTTAATTGCTCTGGTGATGACCATTGAAAACCATATGAATCTTTTGATTCTGAATCTAATGACATTGGTGATCTTGCTCCATGTCTAAATAATTCAAACATAAATATTGGTTTTTGTATACATTTTAATTTTGATATTAAAAATATGAAAAATGTTAATTTATTTAAATATGACATATTTTTTATATGATATTTAAATTTGATATATATATTTAATTAATTAAAAAATTATTTTAATTATCATTATATTATTTAACTTATTGCGAAATGAATTACTTTTCATTACAACATGCTTCTTTCCAATTTTTACAACAACCATTATTTAAAACATTATTATAATGATAATTTTTTAAATCTTCTCTTGTAGTTTTATTTTTTGAAATATAAATTAAATGTTGAATAGTAAAAGGTACCATTGAAAAAAGAAGTCCTCCTCCAATAAGACCAATAATAATAATATAAATAAGAATAATAATATGAATTTTTTTCTTTTTAACAGCAAAAATAATAGAAAAAACACAGCAAAAAAGACAATAAAAATCAACACAAATTAAAAAAATTAAAAAATTAATTCTATTTTTTTTTCCAATACAATTATTAACATAAGTACAATGATGATCATGAACTAAAACACATTTTCTACAATATTTACAATGAGAAGTTCTTAATTGTCTAACAATATGACAAGTATCACAATATTTTAATTTAAAAACTTTACCTTTAATAATAACTTCAGGATTTTTTTTAACAAATTCACTTTTTGAAAGATTATTTGTATTTGGGTCTTCATAACCCGGATTTTTAGTTAAAATATCAAAATAAGATAATAAAGTAATAACTAAAATAAAATCACCAATTAAAAAAGAAATTAATTTCCATTTTAATCCATTTATTTTTGGAAAAGCTATAATATTAAATGAAGTAATTGGTACAAATAAACAAAAAATAACTGAATAAAAACAAGCAGAACATGAATCATGACTTACAAAAATTCTTGTTTTAGGATAACAAGAACAAGGAACAGATTTCATACCTAAATAATTATATTTATCTAAATCAATTTTTTGAACTTGTGGATGAATAACTTCATTAACAATTACTTCTTCTTGAGTAACATTACTCATTTTATAATTCTTTTTTATTTTTTTTTAATTTAATTAATTATTTATATTTTTAATATTTTAATTAATTAATTTAAACCATTAAAAAATTTTTAGATAATTATTACTTATATAAGTTAAATTTATTTTAATGTTTGGGACCTCTTCGGAGGTCATCCGCTAAAATTGGAACGATACAGAGAAGATTAGCATGGCCCCTGCGCAAGGATGACACGCTCAAATCGAGAAGTGTATAACAAATTTTTTTTTACCTTTTTTCAATTTTTATATATTTAATTTACTTTTTTTTTAATAATTAAAATATTTAATATTTAATATTTCTTTATAGAGAGCAATTAAAAATTCATCTTTGTTATTTTCTATTGTGGAATATATTTTTTCTATACTTATATTTTTATATATTTCTTCTTTACATTTTTCTAATATTATTATATTTTTATTTTTTTTTATTAAAAAATTTGGGGTGAAATAATTATACCATTTTAATTTTATATTTGAAAATCTATTATCTTGAATAATTTTTTGATATAAATTACCTAATTTATATTTAGTTTCAGTTAATGGTGTAATTTGAATATTATTTAATATATTTTCAGTTTTTTTTACATCACATGATTTACTATTTAAAATAACAGTTTTGCCTTTTTTCTTATTTAATAATTTTAAAGAATGTTTATCTTCTATTTCTTTTAATTGGATTTCAGAAGGGTTTATATATTCTTTATTTAAATTTAAATATGTTTTTGAAAATTTTTTTTCAGCATTTCTATTATGTTTCTTTTTTAAATTATTTTTAAACATAATTAAATTAACTAATTCTTGCAAATATATTTTTCTGGTAAAAAAACAAGTAATTAATTTTATAATAATCTTAATTATCTTGATTAATGCTCCTATATTAGCAATTATATCTTGTATTTTTGAGTATCTTCTATTATATTTTTGATTTTTACCATTAGAAATGAATCTAATTATTCCAATAGTTGGACTATCTGTTATATCTGTAATATCAAAATTATATTGATCAATATAATTAATAATATAGTTTTCAATTTTTGTAAATAAAAAACCATTATCAGTTAAATAATTAATTACTGAGTATTTATATTCATATATTTTATGAAATTTAGAATTGAAATTCAAAGAATGTAAAGAATTTATTTGTTTAATTGGATATGAGAAATTAAAATGATTTATTTCATATTCTGGGACATATAAATAAAAAACTGATTTTTCTAATTTTTCTTCCATTTCTAAATCATCATAGCAGTCATCATTACATTTTTCTATATCAAAATATATAAAAGAATAATCATTTTCATATTCTTTTTCCATTAATGTTAGATTATTTAAATCTGCACAATATAAATAATTTAATTTATTTAAAAAATTCAAAGAACTAGAATTACAAATCTCTAGAGGAATTTTTAAGATAGGTTGATTAAAAGAAAAATAATTCAGATTTATTGTTATTAATTTTCTATCATTTATTATATCATTTCCTTCACTATCAACAAATGCAAACATAATTTTAGTATTCAAATAAATTGGTGCTTTATAATTTTTTTCAATTATCGAAATAATATCAAAGTCTTTTCTTTTGAATAAATTAATAAAATAAACTAAAATTATTATTAAAAAAAATATAATTGAAAAAAATCCACTAATTCCACCTAAAAAAGTATGAAATTTTGCTTTATTTTTGAATATTAAATTAAAACCAAATGCATAAATATCTAAAAAATATAATGATTCATACGAAGACATTTAAAAATTTTTTAATATTATATTAAAAAAAAAATATAAATAAAACATAAAAATCAATTATTAAAAAAAATAATATAAATATATATAAAGAGAAATAAATTAAAATATATTAAAACCAAATTTTTCTAATGTAAATAAAATTGTTTGTATAGCAGAAATAAAACCAATAGTAGACAAAATAATAATTAAAAAAATAGCAAAAATATTTTTCCAATGAGATAAATTATAATCATTACTTTTAACATAAAGGCATCCAGGAATTAAAATACAAATAATAACAGCAATTAATCCACCAAGTAAAGAAATATAAGTTAAAATATCTCTAAATAAAACACTAATTAAAGTAGAAATTAACATAGTAATTGATGAGAGAAGAAAATTTTGAAAATTTGAAATTGAGTTAGAATCACCAAAAAATTCATAAAAAGAGATTCTAAATGAATTAAAATTAGGTCCAATTGCAAGTGTTAAACTAATTGCAATTCCAATTTTTGCAATTATCATTGCTGTATCATATGTAAAAACTCCATTATTTGGTCTATAAATTATTAAATCAGGTGAATTAATTGGTGAAGTTAAAAAACCTGATATTGATATTAATGCATATATTAATGTGTTTAATAATACACTCCTTCTAAACACTTTTTTTATTCTTTTTGTTGTATTATTTTTTAATGTTTGATATACTGGAAATACTCCTATATGACAATTAAAACAAAAAAATATTGTTGCAAAACTTTGTAAAAATATAAGATCTGATTTAAAAGCATTTTTTAAACTATAAAAATTTGGATATGTATTTTTATCATTTTCCTTTTTTATATTTTTTAAATAATAAATATAAAAATAAGGTGATTCAATAATAATAACAATAATCCCATAACTCAAAGTTATAATACCTAATAATGAAGTATATCTCATTTTACTTATATCTCTTAAACAGCATAAAGGAATTAAAATAATACAACAAATACTATACATAATACTAAATTTATAAATATTTTTATCCCAAATTTCCTTTTCAAAAACTTCAAAATTATCATAATTACCTTCAATAATATTAAAATCATAAATAACTCTTCCAATAAGTGAATAAATAACAACTAAATAAGCAGTAATAACAACAAAAATATCAATTATAATAGCAATATCTAAAAAAATACCAGTTTTATATCCTAGAATATCTTTAACAACTAATGAATAATTGTTATATTTTGATTTTCTTGCTGCATGTTCCATACAAATCATTGTCCAATAAGATATAATTGCTCCTATAATAATTAAAATAATTCCATTAATTAAACCAATTTGAGTACATCTTAATGGTAAAGAAAAACAACCTGTTCCTAATGCTATTGATGATAAACCAAATATTGAGCCTCTTAAACTACCTGTTTCCATTTTTCCTAAATATCTTTGAAAGCATGTTTTATTTGCTTTTAGAATTTTTTCTTCTATTAATATTGATGAAGTTCCTTTTATGAATTCATTATCTTTTTTTAATGATGAATCTAGTAATTCTTCACTCATTTAATTATTTAAATATCACAATACATTATTTTTTTTTAAATTATTTTTTTATTTTTTTTAAACTTTAATTAAAAAAAATTATCTGTCATATATTAACTATCTATTAATTACATTAAAAAAAAATTAATTTAATAACTGTAAATTCTATAATATAAAATATCATCTATCAATTCTTAACTAATATAATAAAATATATTTATTATATTTTTTGAAAAGAATTTACACAAAATACCCATTTTCAATTCCAATTTCTTTTTTATATCACAAAATATTTTTCAAATTTTCAAGTTCCATACTATCAATATATATCTGAATAATATTATATTCATTATCTCCATTAATATTTTTAATATGTTTCCCTTCATGCAATTCTCCTTATTTATTATTTTTACTATAAAAAAAATAATAAAACCATAATCATGTTGTTTCCCATTTTTCCATAATCCTTTAAATTTTCAGCCATTTGCACAATAAAAAAATCAAAGCCATCTTTATTATTATCACTATAATTACCATAATATTTTTTACTATAATGCCAAATATAAAATAATCGTCCATTCTTTTACTATCCCAATATCTAATATAATTTTTCCATTTCTCTATTTATATATACCTTCATCTTTTAATTGATTATTTATAAATTACCTTTATATGAATTTCTATATGAGGATAAACATTTTCCTTTATCATTTTTTTAATCCATCAATAAATTGTCCAATAAATATGTTTATCAAAATAAGTGATTTAACCTATTACATTTTGTTTATTATTAATTCAAGTTCTTTTTTAAATGTACTATCTAAACTAACATATTTTCCATAACCTCATTTAAATTATTTTTAAATTAACTATCATAAAAGCTTCTATAATTTAAAATCAACCTCTTCCTTCAATTATATTATTTGTAAAAAACTTTTATAAAATATTTCCATCACTTAAATATAATTTTCCATGACCTTCTCTTTGATATTTTTCATTTATTGTTCCTTTATATATTATGTTGATTGTACATAATAAACATATTTTTTTTATTTGAGATGTGTTTTATAAATATGTTTATAATTCAAATTTTGATAATGATTTTTTAATTTTAATGTTTTTGAAAGTTTTTTTGAATGTGTGTTATATAATTCATTGAAATTTCTCTTATTTGTTTTATTATTTCGATTATATTTGATTCTATTAAAAATAATGGTGTTTTTTATTTTTATTATTTTTGAATATGAAATTACGTCTATGCATTATTGATTGGATTTTTATTATTGGAATTATTATTTCTCTTGTGCTATTTATATTTATTACTTTTTTTGGAATATTTAATACCTACAAAAATTAAAATATACTTTTTGAGAAGAATTTCCTATATTTGTTTCTTTTTAATTTTTTTTTATTTTAAATAATCAAATATTAATTCATTTTTAATATTCTTTTATTATTAATTATTATTTATTCATTATTTTTATTTTTAAAACTTAAATAATTAATTAAAAGTTATAGTAACATTTTTTTATCTTTTTTTTTTGAAAAATGGGATTTTTTTATATCATTAATACTGTCAATAGTTTTGAATAACATTAATTTTTTTTTAAATAGTTGTACAATCAAAATTATTATTTTTAATAAAATTTTTGTTATATATTTCTTTTATATTAACTATATCTATATTTTTTTATATTCAATATGTTCATATACTTCATTGAATATAATATACATTATAAATATAATAATTCTTTTTGATATTATATTAAAAAAAATTAATATTTTTAAATTAATATAATAAATGGCATTTATTGATGGAGATTGTTCTTTAAAATTATTGTATTTATTTTTCTATATTTCATTGGGATGTGCATTAAGGACTATTACATTTTCAAATGATTATATTTTTAAAAAAAATATATCTAATGTTAATTCTCCAACTATAATAAGTTTTTTACAAGTTTTGTTTTATTTTCTTGATTATTTTAGAAATAAAAAAATATTTGTTAAGGAATTAAATGAATTAAAAAAAAAAGAAAAAGAAAATAAAAAATCAAAATTAGGAAATAATGTAATTCAAATTTTATCAAAAAAAGAAAAAAAAATTAAATTTAAATTATTAGTTTGTTTAATAATTTGTGGATTATCAGAGGTAATAAGATTATTTTATAAATTATCTTTGACTCAAGGAAAGAGAGACATTTCTTATTATATTTCAGGACCACTTTTATTAGAAATTATAATTTTATCATATTACATTTTAAATGTTAAAAGTTATAAACATCATTATTTTTGTATTATTGTTATGTTTTTTGCTGATTTTTTAATGGCTTATAATTCAACAGATACATTTGAAAATATATTTAAAGTAATATTTAACATAGTTAAAATAGCATTTAATAATTATAGTGTGAATGCTTTTGATTTAATTGTATCAGCTCCAAAAATTTGTATAGAAAAATATATGATGCATTATTTATTTGCAAATCCTTATTTAATTATATATTTTGAAGGAATTATTCAAATTATATTCATGATTGGTGTTAATTTATATTTTATTTTTTATGATATTTTTATTAATGAAGAATATATATATTTAATGGAGCAAAAGTTATATATAAATGAGATAATTAATAATTGGTATATTATTTTACTTTATTTTTTAATTTTATTAACTATAAAATTTATGGAACTATTAATTAATCAAGAATTTGGTCCATCATATTTAATAATTTCAAGTACAGCTTTTATTTATTACAAATTATATGAATACTTTATAAAAGGAAAGAAGTTTAAATCTGAGATTCAACAAACTTATTTTATATTATATGCTATTATCCCTTTTTTATTTTCTGAAATAATAATATTAAATTTTTGTGGATTAGGAAAAAATACTAGAAAAATAGTATCTGAAAGGGAACGTAGGGAATCAAATTCATTTGAAGAAGAAATTAAAAATTTTGAATTATCAATAAATATGATTTAGCTCATATTATATAAGTGATAAATATTATTAATTTTAAAATATTTTTTTTTTTTAAAGAATATAAATGAGTATTATTGGTTTTGATTTCAATTTTAAATTAGGTTATATTATAATTTATATTACAATAATCACACTAACAAGAAAAATCAATTTTGATTCTAAAGGTTTAAAAGTATTATTTGAAATAACTAGTACGTTAAATGTTCCTACAATTTTAAGTTTCTTTCAAATTTTTATAATATTTATAAATAAAAGTAAAAAAAAAAAGATAACTTCATATCAAATAGCTGAAATAATTAATAATTCAAATGATATTCAAAATGAAAGTATTGAAAAGTCATTTGTTGACGTAAAAAATTATAAATCAAAAAAAAAAATTAAATTCAAATTATATTTAATTTTATTCTTATGTGGATTTTTTGAGGGAATTAGATATTATTTATCAATAACTTTATTAATTGGAAAAAAAGATATTAGTTTTTATATATCTGGATTTTTTTCTCTTGAAATATTAATTTTTTCATATTTAATTTTAAAATATAAAAGTTATTACCATCATTTTTTTTCTGTTATTCTATTTTTTATTTGTGATATATTAATGGCTTTAGTACAATGTTTAAAAGCAAATAAAATTTCATTTATGAATGTCTTTAATAAATTTTTAAATAATACTATCTATTATTTTCTAGGATTTTTTTTTCCAATAATTAAAATAATCCTAGAAAAATATTTGATTAGAGATTTAAAAATAAATATATTTGTGATATTACATTATGAAGCAATAATTCAATTAGTTGGTTTTTTATTAATAAATATAATATATATTTTTATGGATATTTTTATTAATAAAAATTATATTTATTTAATTGAGCAAAAGTTATTTTTAAAAGAAATTTATACTCATTGGATTTTATTTTCTTTTTATTGTATATTAATGTTGATTTTAAAATTATTAGAATTAGTAATTAATTATGAACTAGGTCCATTCTATTTTATATTAGCAAGTTCTGCTTTTATTTTTGAAAGATATTATGATTATATTTTTAAAAAATATAATTTTAATAATACACTTTATCTTGTTTTAGATTTGACTTATTATATTGGATATACTATTGGTGTTCTTATATTTAGTGAAATAGTTGTTTTAAATTTTTGGAAATGTGGAAATACCTTAAAAAATATTGATGATGAAGAAAGCAAAAAAAAAAAAAAAATTATTGATATTATAAATAATATGGATAACTCAGTAATTAGTTTTGATTAATTTTAAATATTTAGAAAAAATTTTTTAAATAAAAATATCATAGAATAATTTAAATATTTATTAATTTTTAAAATCTGATTTTTATAATAAAAATTTTAGGATTTTTTGTTTGGAATTATTTTAAAAAATTAATTTACAAAAAAAATTAATTTTTTAATTAAAATAAATAAGTTTTAAACAAAATGAATAATGAAATAATAATAAATGAACAAATCAATCAAAATAATCAAATTCCAATTAATAATTCACAAAATAATACAAATAATAGAAAAATTTATCAAGATGAAAATAAAAATTTTAATAATAACTTTGATATTAATGAAATGAATGAAAAAATAGATAAAGATTCTTTAAATATTACAAAAAAAGCAATATTAGAAATAATAAACCAAAATCATTGTTTATGTGAAAATATAAGAAAAATGCAAGAAACAATAAATTTTAAAGATCAACTTATTTCAGAATATGAATCAGTAATAAAATTATCAAAAGATAAAATTACAAAATTATCAAATCAAATTCCTCAATTACAAAGAGAAAATGATATTTTAAGACAAAATAATATAACCTTTCAAAATAATTTGAATCAAGAAAAATTAAGATCAAATAATAAAAATCAACCATTAAAAAATCCAAAAGTTAAAGAAAATCATATTAAAAAAGATTATGATGATGATGATGATGATGATGATGATGATGATGAATATTTAGAAAAAGAAATTAATATGGAAATTGGATATAAACAGAAAGAAAAAGAACTTAAAGATCAATTTGCAAATGAAATAGATAATTTAACTAAAAAAACAGATGATTTAAAAGTAGAAAATGATAGATTAAAATATGAATTGGCAAATAAAAATATTGAAATTGAGAAATTAAATTCTCAAATAGAAAATGAACAATTTAATAATTCATCTATTATAAATAAACAAGAAAGAGATATTCAAAAATTGAAAGATAAAGTTTCTGAATATGAAAATAAAAATAAAACACTTGAAAAAAATTTAAATGATAAAATATTAAAATTAAAAGAACAAAATGAAAAATTAAATGAAGATAATGAAAATTTAGAAAAAGATATTGATTTATATAAAGAAAAAATAAATGACTTAGAAAATACAATAAACAATCTTAATCATGAATTAAAAAATAATTTATCAGATAAAGAACAACATAAAATAAATATGTCTAATAAAGATTCAGTAATTAATCAATTAAAAAATCAAATAAATACATTAACTTATGAGTTAAATAAAAAAGATGAACAAATGGAAAGTCATTTAAAAGGAAAAAAAGATGATTTAATGGATTTTGAAGAACAAATAAATCAAATAACAAATGAGAAAAATGAATTATTGATGGAAAAATATGAATTAATTGATAATTTAAAAGAAGCAACTGAAAGATTAAAAAAAATGAAAGATTTAATTACTGATAAATATTCTGATATAGAATCAAATTTATATAAAGAAAAAACAAAAAATCAAAACTTAGAAAAAAAATATAAAGGAAAATTAAAACAAATGCAAATTAAAGAAAAAGAATTAGAAAAAGAAATTATATCACTTAAAGATATAATAAATCAAAAAGATTTTGAAAGAAATCAAATTGAAATGAATTATCAAAATAAACTAAATCAATCAATTTATCCTAATCAAATGAATGATTTATCATTTAATCAACAAAATAATGATTATAATAATTATATAAATAATTGGATTTATGCTGATAGTGGAAATTTCACTGAATTAAGTACAATTGATGATCCAAAAGATGAAAGACAAAAAAAATCACTTGAAGAATTTAAAAGATTAATAAATAAATTAGATGAAAAATTAGATACTTCATTTAAATTTGATTGTTAATTTTATTTAAATTTTTTTTTTTAAAATTAAAAAATTTTTTTTATTAATTAAAAAAAATAAATAATAAATAATTATTTATTTTAATTAAATATTTTGTAAACCATTTTTAACATCTTCACCAATAATATATTCATTTTTTTTATTTAAATTTTCCTTCTCATTATTATTTACTTTAACATCACTATTAACATTTAAAGGAAATTCATGTAAAGCACCATAAGCAGCATCAATTCCTAAATGAAACTCATCTTCCTTTCCAATTAATCCTTTAACAACTTTATTTCCTTTTTCAATATTATAAATAAAAAATTCACATTCAACACCTTTACATTTATTAATAATAGCACTTAAAACAAATAAAGGATCCTTATCTTCAATATTTAAAGATAAAATTTGATGACCTGATGGTCTTACTGCAACAATATAATCTTTTTCTGGTATAATACCAATTTTTTCAGCAAATGAATTTTCTTCTACTTTAAGAATATGTAATACTTTCTTATGTGAAATAGACCAATTTTCATATCTTACAGAAGCACCTAAAATACCATCTTTATTATTTTTATCATTTGTTTTTATTATTATATCTTTAAATGTTCTTGTTTTTAAAGTATATATTCTAAGATTTAATTCTTTATTTGCAATACTTGAAATCCAATCTGAAAATGATATTTTTTTATCTATTACTTCTTGAGATGGAATTATAAAATCAGATAATTCTGATACTTTACTTAAAAATAATGGACCATTTTTTACTAATGTATATATACGATATCCATATCTTTGTGAATCTTGTGGTAATGAATCATATACACCCATATTATTAAAATATTTATTTTTGAAATTTTATTTTTTTTTTTTTGAATATTTAATTCATTTTTTTTTATAGATATAATATGCCTCATAGTTGGAGAACACATCCTAGAACTTATGGTAAAGATGCAAGATATTGTAGAGTTTGTAGAAATACTCATGGTTTAATTAGGAAATATGATCTTGATATTTGTAGAAGATGTTTTAGAGAAAGAGCTCATTTACTTGGTTTTACTCAAACAAGATAAAATAATATGATTAATAAATAAATTATGGAATTATTATTTAAAGTTATTAAGTAATTTTTTTATCTTTATATATTGTTAATTTTAAAAAAAAGTTTTACTCAAAAATCATATAATATATCAATTAAATTAGTTTAAATTAATTTAATTTTACATTCTTTTTTTCAAATATAATAATTTAAGTATGTATAATCTCTTTAATTTTTTGATTACTATCACATAGATTGCAATGAATTGCATATAAATTTTGATTTTCTATTTTATTTATACACTCTTTACAAAAATAATGTATAAATTCTTTATTTATACTTAAATTAATATCACTTGTTTTACATTCAAATAATTTAATTTTAAAATTTCCTAAACAAATACAACACTTATCTTTATTTTTTTGCAAATAATAATTAAGAATTTCATTACAATTAATTTTAAATCGATTTAAATTTTTAATCAAAATATATATATCTTTAAATTCATAAAATTTACCACAAAAACAAAATAAACCTTCTTTAAATTTGATATTTTTCAATATTAATTTATAAAAATCATTAATACATCTCTGAGAACCAATCAAACAACCACAAGGAAGAGTATATAATTTCTGTGTTAATGGTTTGTCACAAACAATACAAATTGATTGTCTAATATTTTTCATTAAAGATTCAAAAGTAAATTGTTTATAAAGTTTATGACATTCTTCAATTGCATCATTTATATTTGTTTCAATAAGATTTCCTAATGTTATATTATAATTTAAAAAATCAGAAATTTGTTCTGTATTTCTTGAGAGAAAAAATCTTTTTTGTTTTTGAATAAAAAATAAAAATAAATTTGATAAATTATATTTAATTTCTTTCATTAAACATTTAATACAAAAAAAAACTTCTTTTTTACCCATTCTTTTATATCTTGTCATAATATGTTTATCTTCTTCTTTACAAATTACACAAGAAATAGGATTTTTAATAGGAATAAAATCCACAATTAAATACCTTTTATAAGTTTTAAAAAATAATTCATTATAAACTAATTCATAATGTATTTTTTTATAAAGTAATAATATTTTATTATTTTCATCATTTAATCCATCAGCATCAACAATAATTGTTTTATAACTATGAAAAATATCAGTAATTTCTTTAATAGAAATTAATTCAATATTATAACCTAAAATATAAGGAGTTAAATAAATAACAATTCTTTCAGCTTCTTGATAAAATTTAAATAAATAATTTTGATAAAAAGAATCAAAATCTACATTATCAATAAATTCAGGAGGAAGTAAATTTACTAATGAAATAGGGAAATTTTCAGATAATGTTTTATTCTTATTTTTTTCAATGAAATGATATAATAATATTCGATAATATGCAATTAAACCATTATCAAAATCTTTATAATTATTTAACATTTTAATTAAAACTACATAAGTTTTTGCAATTGGATCATGACTTCTTGATGTTAATGAAAAATAAAGCATAATTAAACATTTAAATGCTATATTTAAATCTATTTTATATTCTTTTGCCATTTGAATTAAATGGGTATCTGTTAATAAAAATTTAAAATCACATATAAAATTTTTTAAGAAATTAATATCATTTTTAAAAATAAGATTTTCAAGAAAAGAAAATAAAATAGCTCTATAAAAGCAATTACCATCATTTTTTATTTTTTTCCACATAATTTCAGGGGGTTTTTGTAAAGTATAAGTAACTTCAGAATTATCATAAAATTGTTCAATTTGTTCAATATTATTATAAATTAATTCATTATCACATTCATGATTCTTTAAATCTAATTTATCTAATTTTTTTTTAAAAACTCTAATTTCATCTTCACTAAAACTTAATAAAACATGTTTAATAAATATTTGTCCAGTTTTAGAAGGATCATCAGGTAAAATATTCCAATCATATTTAGATAAATATTCATTTTGAACTAATAAACTTTCTATTGTTTGACTTACACTATATTTATCAGTTTCTAATTGATTCATTATGTCTAAAAATGTATTATTAATAAAAGAATAATCATATTTTTTTGGAAGATTAACACTACAATAAACATTTGGTTTTTCTTCTGGTCCTACTACATCAGGATTTTTTTTATATGGAATTAACATTGATTTATAAATTTCTTCTTCATTCATATTTATTATTTAATTTAATTTATTCTAAAAAAATAAAATTTATTATTTTTTTCTTCTTTTTAGTTTTATAATATATTATATATTGCTTAATTTAGATAATTCTTCGAGATATTTATAAGAATTATTTATAAATTTTATAATAACTTCAGCTATTTTATGACAAAAATTATTGTTTTCTATTTTCATGAAAAGAAGATTATTTAATAAATTAACTGAAGTTTCTTTTGGAATTAATTTATAATAATATGCGATAAAATCATTAATTTTATTTTGATGTTGTTTTTGGAATTCTGAAAATAAATCTAAATTAGTTTCAATTTCTTTTTTTAATTGAATTAAATTTTCATAATATACTTTAAAATCTTGATTTAAAAATGTAAATAAATTTCTATATCTATTTTCATTTAAAGAATAAATTACTAATATAAATTTATAAATATTCGTCAACAAATTAAAAAGAATAGATTCTAATTCTTCATAAGTTTTTTGAGGAAAAACGATTTTTTCCAAAGTTTCTTTTTTCCCAATAGATAAAGTTTTATTATTGGGAACATTATCTTTCTTATTATTAGAAAAATCTCTTCTATAATAATGATCACTATCACTAATATCAGGTCGATAGAAATTATCATCTAAATAATATTTAAAAGTATTTAAAGCATTTTTTTTATTAACAGTTTGAAAAATACACAATTTACATAAAATTTTAGGTAATTTAAAGGACCAATGATTAGAATCTTTTTCATAATTTCTATAAAATTCTAATAACTCCTCTTTATTTTCAGAAAAAATTTGATGTATATAATCAACAACATCATTCATGCATAAATAAATATATCTCAAATAATTTATAAAATCATCTGAATTTTTAAATCTTAATAATTCATTTGTATGATGTTCTGGTTTATTACAAATTAAACAATTTTTTTTAAAATATTCACATTTGCATTTATGTCTATAATAATGTTCACATAATTTTGCTATTTTAATTAATTTTGATTTCAAACGATTTGGTATTTTATTTTGTGATGGGATAAATGGAAATTTCATTTCTTTTGGATTACATTTTGGTTTATAACCTTTACATAATGATTCTATTAATGATGCATCACATGTTATTTTACAACACGAATTTTCTGTATTTTCTTCTTTTTTTACTATATTTTTTTCATTTTTTTTTTCTGATTTGATTATTTTTTCTTCTTTTTTTAGTTCATTTATTTCTTTATTATTATTTAAATTTTTTTTTTCAATAAATTTTTTATCATTTAATAAATCTAAAATATCAATTTTACTATTTTTGTTTTTTATTTCATTATTTTTTGTAAGATTAATATTATTTTTTGTTATTAATTTTTTAATATCATTTTTATCAAAATCATTAAACAATTGAAAATCAGTAAAACTTTCACTTTTACAAATATCATTTTTAGAATAATTTTCATTTGATAAAGTAGAATTAAGTATACATGAATTACATTTACATAAATTTCTACATTTAAAACATATCCAACCATTATTTTCATATTCTTCTTTTATTTCTTGAAATGAACAAGAAAATATTTTAGTGATACAATTTTCACAAAAAATTTCTTTACAATCTTCTCCTGTACAATTAATAACTTCATTTACTTTTTTTGTTTTTTTACAATAATGACATATGAAAAAATAAAGGTTTAGATTAGTTGAATTTTCATTTGATTGCCTCTCCATTAATATATTAATGATTTATATTAATTAATGTTTATATAATAATTATAGTTTCAACCTTATAAAGACATAAAATTATTTAATAATTAATAATTTAATTTTATTAAAATTATTCATTTAAAGAATTATAATAATTAATAAAATTTTCATTAAATTTATTAATTTTATTTTCAAAAAAATAAAAATTTTCTTCATATTCTTTTTCAAGATTGGAAAATATTGATAAATATTTATTTGAAGATATATTAAATAAATTTGATATGTTTTTATAATATTTTATTATTGTCTTTTGAATATAACTTAATTTATTGATTCCTGCAATAATTTTATCTTTAAAATGAAATAAGATTGACAAGTAAACTATTTCTATAATTTTATCCCTTCTCTTTCTTGATTCATTTAATGTATTTGCATAACGTAAATATATTATCAAATTAAAAAAATTCTGAGATAAATTTTCATGTGTTATTTTAAATAGTTTTAATAATTCATTAATTATTCCTAATTGAATATGATCCAAATAATCATTTTTAATATTATTATTTACATTTAAATTATTTTCGTTTAAATTATTTTTTGATATATTATTATTTAGATTTTCATTATTTAAATAATCATTATTTGAATGAATATTATTATTTAAACAATTTATGTGAGAATTTGATATACTTGATTTAATTGAAAATGATTCCTTATTTTCAATTTCCTTGGATTCTTTATCAATACTAATAATTATATCTTTATTTGAATTTTCATCAATTGTTAAATCATTTGAATTCTTATCAATTTTATTATCAATATCATCATCATCATTTTCTTTATTAATTATAAAATGAAAATTATTTTTTACATTTCTTCTTTTACAATTATCAACTAATGTATTTATAAAATATTTCAAACAATTAGGGCTATTAATTTTCTTTAAAATACAACATTTACATAAAAATTTTGGATTATAAAATTTCCATTTTTTAGTCATTATTGTATAATTTTTTAGATAATGAAAAGTATCTTCTTTATTTTTAATAAAATTATCCTTATTATATGTTACAAGAGTAGGTAAACATTCACCTAAGAATTGACAATAAATTAATAATTCTCTTGCAGTTTTAAATCTTAAAGTTTCTTTTGGATGTTCTAATTTTACATTACATATAAAACATGAAGAATTTTTGTAACATGGATTATATTTTTCTATTCTTTTTGCTGTTTTAATTATTTTATTTTTAAAATTGGTTTGAATTTTCCATTTTTCATCTAATTCATTTGAACTTAATTGATTGATATTTTCATCATTTTTTTGAATGTTTTTATGATTATTATGCATTTTATTATTTTTTATTTTTTTTACCTTTATAATATTCTAATTTAATATTTTTTTTAAAGTCTCTTTTTTTATCTTTTAGTTGGCAATATTTTTTCCCAAAAATTGGAAATAATTTAATTAATTGATTTCTTTTTTCATATATATGTTTAGAATATTTATTTTAAATAAGATTCTTTTTTTTTTATTTGAAATATTATCATATTATAAAATATTATTTTAAGTGCTTTTAATTGATATTATTTATCAAGAATAAAAAAAAATAAAATTTGTAAGATAAAAAAATTTAATATTTATTAATTTAAGTTATTTGGGCTATTAAATTCACAATTTTTACAATTTATTTTTTTTTATTTAAAAATTAATTATTATGTCTAATTTGAAATAATTAAAATAATATATTTATTTAAAACCACCTTTAAAATAGTTATTTTTTTTTTAATAATTAAAATCAGATTTCTCATAGCATCACACTGAAATTCAGAGTAGCCAAATTTTTTCATCTTATTTAATAGAATCATTAATTTTCCCTACATTTTTTACTAAAATTTTTAATTTTTTTATGAAACAAAATAATAGTAAAAAGTTTAAAATACTAATTAATAATCAAATTAATATTTTAAAATTTTTAATTGGAAAAAATATAAAAAAATGATTTAATTAACATTTCACCTATTTCAAATACAAAATCAAAAAAAAAGGAAATTAAATAAAAAAAAAAAAATAATAAAAATAAAAATAAAAATATAATTGAATCTTAACCAATAATTATAATAAAAAAAAAATGAGTGCTGATGCCCCAAATCCTCCAGAGGGTTTTCATTACGGTGGAAAATATGGATGGGTATATCAAGAAACAAAATCCTTTGATGATATGCAAAATATATTTAAAGAAAAATATCTTCAACAAAAAATTATAAAATTAAAAATTTGGTCAGGTAAAAAAGATGGTTCAGATGTAATTTATGGAATACAAGCATTTTATAAAAATATAAATACAGGGAAATTAACTATTACTGATGAATATAAAGGAGATGGTTTTCAAACTGTTGAAGAATTTAATATTAAATCTAATGAATATTTAAATAAATTTTATGTTAGATTTGATACAGAAATTACTAGAGTTGGATTTGAAACTAATAAAGGAAATAAATTCATTGTTGGTGATGGGAAAGGAGAAGATAAATATATTAAAATTAATGATGGAAATAATATTATTATTACTATTTATGGATGTTATAATAAATATTTAGAAGCTATTGGTGTTGGCTATGTTGAAAGAAATTGGTATTTGAAAAAAATGTGTTTTGGATATTTTGAATTGAGGCTTAAATTTAAAAAAGATGAAAATTTTAAAAATGAATGGTTAAAAAAATATGATAATTTAAATTTATTTGAAAAAGCACTTTTAAAAACTTGTATTTTACCTGATGCAGCTTTTACTCAAATAATTAGATTTTGTTTCTAAATTATTAATTTTAATGAAAAAAGAAATATTTTAAAAAAAAATAATTAATTATTAATGATATTTATTTATTTTGTTTTATATAGGCTAAAATTTGGACAATAATTTAAAATGATATTTCATTTTAAATTATTTTTCCTATATTATTAAAATATTAGTAATAAAAATTAAAAATATAAAAAAATTTATATTTGATAAAAAATAAAATATCTAAATCATTAATTTAAGTAATGAATTGATTTTTTCACCTCTAAAGCCTTGATTACCACCTTTATTAAAAGGAATATTTACTTTATCAAAACCTTCATCTTTTCTAGATAATTTAAAATAACCTAAATAATCAAGAACATAAGGAGCATTTTTAGTTTCATAACTTAATTCATGAATAATATCTTCTAAGCAAATAATACCATATTTCCCTAAAGAATTTTCAATTTCAATATTTTCTAATAAATTTTGTTCATTATTACCAACAATAATACTTCCTCTTTTTCTTAAAATTTCTTCAATAGTATTTTTTTTTATATAACCCCAAGTAATATAACTTTCTATTAATTTTATCATTTTAAAATTTTCTTTATTATAAAAAAGAATTATTGCAGAATATAATTCTTTTAAATTTAATTTTGATAATATTAATTGAATTTCTTTTGGTATTCTTCCCCAAATTCCACAAATTCTTATTATTATTATTGGTTTATGTTCATATGATGTATCATATTGTTGATCTATTAATTTATTTGCTATTCTTATT
Source organism: Isotricha sp. YL-2021a (assembly GCA_023806865.1). Taxonomy (NCBI): domain Eukaryota; phylum Ciliophora; class Litostomatea; order Vestibuliferida; family Isotrichidae; genus Isotricha; species Isotricha sp. YL-2021a. The sequence continues at coordinate 29,410 of JAJJLH010002065.1, forward strand.
TTATGTTTATATGATGAATAACTTTTTTGTTTTTCTCTATTATTTTTTACTAATGATTGTGCACTTATATATTGATTCGCATTTTCTCTTTTTTTCTTTTTTTGAAGAAGTTCATTTTGAACTCTTTGACTCAATTTCTCTTTATTTATTCCTTGATTTTTCCTTTTTAAATAAACCTCATTTATTATTTTACTTTCTTCCATTAAAAATTTCTTTTCTATTTAAGATAAAAAAAATTTTATTTTTTTTTTTGAAATATAAACAATAAATAATAATTTCTCCAATAATATAAAACTTATAATAAAATGTCATTATCAGATTCATTACAAGTAAATAAAAATATAGTAGAAAAACAAAATTTAATAAAAGCAACAATAATAGATCAAAATTATGACAAAAATTCATTTTTTACATTTTGTATGAATCAAAAACCAGATAATGGAGATGACTTAATAAATTGGTCAATGGAAGAATTACAAAAAACAATAAATGACTTTATAGAACAAGAAAAAAAGAAAATAGAAGAAAATTCAAAAAAAGAGCAAGAAATAAAAGATAATAGAAAAGAAGCAGAAAACATCAATTTAAACATGGAACAAATTCGAACACAAAAAACTCAAAATAACTTATCTCCATATACAAAAGAAATAAAATGTAGAGAAATGGAAAAAAGTATATTAAACTTTAAAGAAATAAAAATAACAGTTCAAAATCCAAAAGTAATAGAAACAAGTTTTTTTACATCAAATTACATAACATATGAGATAATAACAGTAATAAATGAAGATTTAAATTGGACAGTAAGAAGAAGATATTCAGATTTTTTATGGTTAAGAACAACATTATGTAATCATTTCCCAAGATTTTTTATTCCACCAATTCCAGGAAAGAGATATGGAGCAAGGAGATTTCAAGCTGATTTTGTTGAGAAAAGAATGCATTTTTTAAATGAATTTTTATCTAATTTAATCACTTCTGAAACTTTTAAAGCTTCTGAACCTTTAATTTCTTTTTTATCTATTATTGATAGAATGCAATTTGAAAGTAAAATGAGAGAATTAAGTTCTTATATTCCTTCACAATATGTTGAAGATATTAGAACTTTAGATGGGAAATTATTAATTAGTTGTGATGATGATCAAAATGAAAAATATTATTTAAATATTAATAATTATTTCAAATTACAAGATCAATTATTAGGAAGATTAAATAATAATTTAAAAATGTTTTATAAGAAAATTAATAGTGCTTTAATTCATTTAGATGATATTCAAAAAGATTTTGATTTATTACATTTATTAAATAATAGAGTTCAAATGAAAGAAGAAGTTACAAAATCATATGAAGAATTAGGAATTTTTTATAAAAATTGGAAAAGATTATTATATAATCAAAATGAAATAATGAAAACTTATATTAAAGATTTTTTTAAATATATTAAAATGGAAGGGTCAGCTTATGAAGAATTAATTCAAAAAAGAGATGATATTAAAAATAAATTTACAGCTGAGAATTTAAGATTAACAATAAAAAAAGATAAATTATGGGCATCAATGGATATGAGTAAATGGGAAATTACAGAAGATATGGAAAAAATTGATAGAATTTTATTATTAAGAGATAAAACTTATGCTTGTTCTAAAATGTGTACAAAGGAAACTTTAGCTTTGGATAATTTAAAAAAACAATTAGGTTATGCTAATAAATGTAATATTGATGAATTGAAAAGATTAATTAAAAAATATGCTGATATGTATATTTATAATTTGAAAAATTTTGCTGATAAAATGTATCCTACTTTAAATGATGCTTTAAATGTTTGGACTACTATTGCAGCGTTTACTGATAAATAAATTGAGTGTTTTTTATTAAAAATTTTTTTTAAGTTTTTTAAAATATTTATTTATATTTCAAACAAAATTTTTTTTGTATTTATTTTTAATTATATTTTTTTTATTTTGATGAGTTTGATAATTCTGATTTTAATATTTCTTCAAAATTATCATTTATTTCCTCATCTTCCCAATCTGCTTGCCATTGTTTTAATTCATTTTCATCTTTTTTTTCTATTAAGTTTTTATTATGTTCAAATTCTTCAAAGTAATCATCTTCTTCAAATACTCCTAATTTAATTTGTTTTCCTTCTTCTTTTGGCTTTTCAATATTTGATTTATCTTTATTAACTTTTTCATCTTTTCTCTTATCCATATTTAATTATTTTAATATTTAAAATTAAATAATAGAGAATTTATTATTTTCTAATACCATAAAATTTTATATATTAAAATAAATTTATTTAAACAAATTTTAATATTAATAATTTTTTTAATTTAATAATTATTTAATTATATTTATACATTCACACTTTGAAAAGATTTAATTAAATAATTAAGTAATTGATCTAATCTGTCCAAAGTTTCTAAATAAGGAGAAAAATCTAATTTAGGTTTTAAATTCCATTTTTTTGCTTTGAAAATTTCAAGAAAACCAAACTGGAAAAAATCATATAAAGGATTTAATTTAAAATAACAATATTTTTGTCTAGCATTATTATTCATACTCATAATAAAATCTTTATATTCTTTACAAATAATTATATTATTTTCTTCATCTAAATCTTTCATTTGAATTAAAATATCATTCATTAAATTAGTAACATATCTTATATGAGGAACACAACCATCATCTTTTCTTTCTTTTAACATTGGATTATCAACTAATTCAATATCATTTAATTCTTTTTCTAAATTTGAATAAATATCTCTATATTTTTTTTCTATTAATTTCCATAATAAATTCTTTTTTGTTAATCCTCCAATATTAAAAGCAGAAATTATTGTATTACATGTTTGTTGGTTATTTAAAATTTTTAATGTATGAGCTAATGATATAAAATTTTGAACTACATTTTTTTTATTTTCTAAATTATTATGCATAATTATAAAAAATAAAATATAACATTGTAATTGTTTTTCTCTAATTTTAAATTTATCAAAAGATTTAGGAGATTCTTTTTTAGTAATATATTGTGTAAAATCACTATAATTAAGTGAAGAAAGCATTTCATGATCAATTATACAAATTTGTTTTGCAATTTCTTCTATTTCATAACAAAAAGGACCTTCTTTAATTAATTTTGTAAAAGCAATATATTTACTATTTAATATAGGTTCATTCATTGTAAATTGTGCAATTGTACCTTCAATTTTATATTCTTTTGGTTTTATTTCTTTTGGTCCTATTATTTCTCTTATTAATATATTATTATGATATTTTTGAGGATATTGACTACACCATTCATCATAAAATAATTCTATTCTTTTTTTTATTATTGTTGAATATGAATTCATTTGTTTTTCTTCTTTTTTTTGAAAACAATATTTTGGAAATGAAGTGACTAATTTAAAACAAAATAATAATTCAATTGAAGAAACAAATATATTATATGTTAAAAGTAATGTTGAATTTTTAGGTAATTCATCACTAAAAATATAATCTTTAATTAATTTTAATAAAATATAATCTTCATCTTTATCTAAAATATATTCATCATCATAATCAGATAAATGATCAAAACACCATTTCCAATCACTTTTCATTAATTTATTTATAGAATTATAAGTGTCTTTATTAACTGTAATATTCAAATCATCATTATTATTTATTTTATTATCTGAATTAGTATTTATTATATCATCATTATTAATAGTCATATCAAACATTATTGTATTTTCCATATTTAATTGTTTATCCAAAGCTGCTAATTGAACATTTAAGTTATTACCTAAATCCTCAAATAATTTTTTAATTGCTTTACCAAAATATTTTGTTCTTTTTGAAAATTCCCTATTATAAATTAATTTTAAAGCATAATAAACTAATGGATTTAAATATAATTTTATTGATGGATCTTTAATTAATGATAAAACTAATTGTGAAGCATCCATAATTTAATTTTTGATAAAGAAATATTTAATTCAAAGAATAATTATTAAATTTATTTATATTAATTTCAATTTTTAAATTTTTGGAATATATCAATATAATTGATTTTAAATGTCTGTTAATAACAGCGGGAGAAAAAATCATATTATAAATCCAATAAGGTTAAAATCAAAACAATTTTTTGAAGTTTCAAAACCTGATTTTTTAGTGACTTTAGATACTGAAAAATTGTTTAAATCAATTTCAAAAAAAACAAATACTCCTTCAAAATTAAAAAATAAAAATCATTTTAGACAAAAATCAATAAATAATACTGAAGAGTTTGACTTATCCAATTATCCTGAATATAAAAATATTAGTACAAGTGAAATAAAAGATGATAATAATTTTGATTCTAGTCAAAAGAATAATAAAAGTTTAATACATGTTAAAGTTAAACATCAATTTTCAGGAAGAAATAATAATAAAAAACAAAAATTATTGTTTACCAATTATAATAATTCTTTAAAATTTGAAAATAGTTTAAATAATACTTCAAATAATTTAATGAATATTAGTGGATTAAGTATTAATAATAGTAAATTAGATAATTCAATTATTTTAGATAATAGTAAAATCTCTGAAAAAAATAAATTTAATACAATATTAGTTAAAAAACCAATTAGTGTACTTAAAAAATTTAATTTAAATCCAATTGAAAATAAATCTTTAAATAAAACAGTTAGAAAACAAGGAAATCAATCTTTTATATTAAAAAATAGAAATTATAGTTTAACAAATCATAAAAATTTTATATCATCATTAACATATGATTTAAAAGAAAAAAAAATTCAAAGTAGTAGAATGAAATTAAAAAGAAATTCCCTTTCTCCATATTTTACTCATAATAATAAAAACAGAAGTAATTCTAATTTAATATCCTCATTTAAAATAGAAATAAATAAAAATGATAAAATAAAAAAAAAATTAAATAATTTTGAATATAATAAAAGTAATATTTCACCCTTATTAAAACAAACTACAAAATCTATAAGAAGTACATCAAATTCAACAAGAAATAATTCTCAAATAGTAAATAGTCAAAAAATCCCAAATAAAAACAATAAAATAATAAGAGATAGTCCAAATACAAATTATATGTTTGATAAAAAAATCCAAAAAATAATAAAGAGAAAAAAACCAAAAGTAAATTCGACAAAAACTATTCCAACAAAAAAACCAGAAACAAAAATTTCAACATCAAAAAATAAAATAAACAAAACTCAAATTGAAGAATCAATAAATAAAATAAATAACTCAAATGAATACATTGATAATGAAGTTGAAGAAAAAATATATTCCCCAATTAGAATAATCCAATCAACAAAAACAAAAAGTGCTCCTCACAAAACAATAATATACACAAATAATATAAATCAACATAAAGATTCAATAAACAACATATATGAAAATAAAGAAATAACTCAAATAAATTCAATATGTCAAAAAGGAATATCAGATAATAACATAAAGAAAATAAACCAAGACAACTTTTTCATAACCCACAATTTCCACTCATCAAAAAATACTTTAATCGGAGTATGTGATGGTCATGGAACATTTGGTCACGAAGTTTCATTATATTTAACAACAATTCTCCCTCAAAAAATATTATCATCCCTAAATATATCAATAAAAAATATAGAAATAGAAAAAATTCCATTTTCTCAAATAAAAAATATATTCATACAAACATTTAAACAAATAAATACTCAATTAACATTATCATCAATAGACACAAAATTTAGTGGTAGTACATGTATAACATTACTAATAACACCATCATCAATAATAACATCAAATTTAGGAGATAGTCGTGCAATATTATGTAAATGTTTAGATGGTTTTAATTGGACACATTTACCTTTGTCAAAAGATCATAAACCAAATTTACCAGAAGAAAAATATAGAATTGAAATGATGAAAGGAAGAGTTTCTCCTTTTAAAGATTTAAATGGTAATTTAATTGGTCCTATGAGAGTCTGGTGTGAAAAAAATGACTTTCCTGGTTTAGCTATGAGTAGAAGTTTTGGAGATGAAATTGCACATTCTGTTGGAGTCAGTGATGAATGTGAAGTTAGGGAAGTTGAATTAAAAGATGAAGATAAATTCTTTGTTGTTGGAAGTGATGGTCTTTGGGAATTTATGACTGGAGATGAAGTTACTCTTATTGTTAAAGATTTTTATTTTAAAGATGATTCTAAAGGAGCTGTTCAAAAACTTTTTGATGAAAGTAGGAGAAGGTGGTTAAGGGAAGAAGATATTTGTGATGATATTACTATTATTGTTGGTTTTTTTAGTTAAAGGAATATGGGTTTTTTTTATTTTTTTATAGGGTGATAATTTTTTCTTTTTTGATGATTTTGATGAGGGTTTTTATTATTTTTTTTTGAGGGATTTTTTAATTAATAGAATTGTATATTTAAATATAAAGAATTATCTTTAATTTTTTACTTTTTTTAAATTTTTTTTATTTTTTATTTTTTTAAATTTTAATTTTTATGAGTTTACTTAATAAACCTATTGAAGAAGTAATTCAAACTTTATATGAAGGTATAAAATCTAAAAAAGATATTATATCAAATTTTAAGGAAAAATATAAATTAAATAATGAAAAAGTTCAATCAATAACAATACAAAAATTAGTATTAATAGATATTTTAGATGAATTTGAAATTACTGTTTCACAATCATTACAAGCAATTCAAACACTTCAAGCAGAATTATTTAATCTAAAAGAAACTAAAGAAGGAAAATTATTAAATAAAACAATATATGATTCAAAAATTGAAAATTCTCAATTAAATTTATCGAATATTAATAATACATATAGTAATAGGAAATTAAATACTACAAAAAATGAAAAAGAAGAAGTTAAAAAAGAAATAGATGAATTAAATGATAATATAAATAAAACAAGTGATTTAATTAATAATATTATATTAAATGAAACAAAATTGAATTTTGATTATTCAAAATTGGCAACTAAAATTAAAAATAATGATAGTGAATTAAATCAAAATGATAATTTTATAAATGAAAAAAATAATGTTTTAAAAGATGAAAATAGATTAATCAGTGAAGGAGATATATTTGATATAATAAATGAAGATAATTTAAATAATAGAAATGATTTTAATAATATATCTATTTCTTCAATAAAAAATAATGAAAATAAAAAAAATTCAAATCTAATGATTAATTATACAAATTATTCAAATGAACCAGAACCTGAAATTGAACAAATTAATATTCCAATAAAACAAAGTTTAAGACAAATTATAAGTAAAGGAAATAATAATGAAAATAAAGTTAATAACATATATAATAATATAACTCCAAAAATTGAAGAAGAAAAAGAATGTAATAATGAATTAAGTATTGGAAGTAAAAGAGAAATTTTTCAGAATAAAATAAAAAAAGTAGAAAAAGAAAATAAAATAAAAAAATTAATTTCAAAAATAAATGCAGAAGAATCATATAAAGTTTATTTAGGTAATAAATATGGAGGAGGTCATTATAATATTTTTCTAAAGAAATTAAATAATAATGAAATTGATTTTGACTCATTAGAAAAAGAAGTTAAAATAATTACTGATTTAGTTAATACAGATAGAAATATAAGAAAACAAAGAAATAATAATTTTAAAAATAATAATAGTATGTTAAATAATAGTAATAGTAAAAGTAAAAAAAATCATTCAAGAAAAAATAGTAGTAATAGTGTCAATGTAAATTCAAATGAAGAAAATCCAAATGAATATATTGAACCTATTAATTTTGCAAATTTTTTAAGAGGAGATAATAATTCTATAAGAAATAAAAGTAAAAAAAGAAATTCATCAAAAAAAAGTAATTCAAAGGAAAAAAAGTAGTTTTATAATTAATTCTAATTATATTAAATTTATTTATTTCTTCATTTTTAATAAAATATTTTTAATGGATAGAAAAGAAATTTTGTCTAAAATAAAAGGAATGTACCCTAATTTTGATTTAATTTTAGAATTTTCATCTAATGAAATAAAAAAAGAAGATTTATTTTCTATTTTAATTTCTTCATCTGAAATTCCAAAAGAGTATATTGATTATTTTATAACATTAATATTTGATGTTAATGTAAAATTTAAATTAATAATTTAATAGAATACAATATCAAAAGATATTTTTATTCAAAAATATAAATCATTATATTCTGAAATTGAATATGATACACCTAATAAAAAAAAAAATATTTTTGAAAATGAAAAAAAAAATTTTGAAAGTCCAATTACAAAAAAATATGATAATATATATAATAATCCAGAATTAGAAATATTAGTTAATCCAAATATACATGATGATTCATCATTTGATGATATACAATTTATTAAAGACATTGGAAAAAAAAATAATGAAAATGAAGAAAAAACAAAAAGAAATTATTTTAATCCAAATTTTTATAAAAATAATAATAAAAGTGAATATATTTCAATAATTAAACCAATTAATAACTTTAAAATTTCTTCATATGAAACTTTTTTTAATAATTTTTCTTCAAATTCAAGAAAAAAACAAATCTTATATATGAAAAATAATACTATTAATCAAAATAAAACAAATTCAATTGTAAATATAAAATTTAAAAAAAAATATGAAGATATACTTTTTCAAATAGATAATAATAAAACATCATCAATGAAAAAATTGAATAACCATTTTGGTGAAGTATTTATGAATAATATTAAATCTGAGACAATAATGTCAATAAATTCTCCTATTAAATCATTTAAAAATAGTTCAAAAAAATTTAAAATAAATTTAAAAAATAAAGACAGACTAAAAAGAGAATTATTTAAAAATTATTTTAATAATGATGATGAAAGAAAAAGTAATAGTTTAAGCAATAGAAAAAATATAAATTCAATAAATAGTATAATCAAAAATCAAAATGTATTTAAACTATAGAAAAAAAATCTCACATTGAAGTAAATTTAATAAAAAATAATAAAATATTATAATTTTATAATATTAATAAATATTAATAAAATTGTAAAATAAAAAATAATTTTTTAAAATTAAAATAATTTTAGGGAATCAAAATTAAATATTTTAATTAAAAAAAAATAAATAATTGAATATTTTTAAAACAAATTAAAAAAACTAAAATATAATATATAAATTTATTTTTGATTTAATGACCTTTTAATAGCTTCATTAATCATTTGTTGTTCTATTGAAAAATGTGGATTATGATCTCCAATATGAAAATCAGGTATATCATCAGGTAAATAATCTCCATTAAATTTTCCGAAATCAAAATTATTTTTAGGAATTGGTTCTAATTGAGGTATTTGTTTTTTTTCAATATTATTATTTTTTACTTTATTTATTTTATTATTTGAATGATTAATATATTTATTATGTGAATGTGAACTATGATAATTTTCAAATTTTCTTAAATTTGAATATTTATTTCTATTATTTATTTCTAAACCAATATCTCTTTCTGGTATTTGAAAATTTTGTTTTTGATAATAATTATTATAATTATTATGATTATTATAATTTTTGCTATTATGATTGTTTGAATATTTAGATAGTTCATTATTATCATTTTTAATTATTCTATTTTTATTATAATTATTTGAACTTATTCTATCATTTATTAATTTTCCATTTTGAACATATTTTCCTTGTGTTGAAGGTTTTTTGTTAATTTCAAATTTACTTCCTGGAACTAGGGCATTATTATAATAATTATAATTTAATTCATAATTATTTATTGGGTTTTTTTCTAAATGTTTTTTTATTTTATTATTTTTATTTGATAATATATCTTTTAAATTATTTTTATCCTTATTTTCATTTAAACGCTTATAATATGGATTTTCATGATGAGAATTTTTTGGGTAAATATTTTTATTTTTAAATTCTTCTTCTCTTTTTTGAATATATTCATTTAATTCATTAATTTCTTTTTGAAATTTTTGTTTATTCTCTTTTTCTTTTACATTATTTTTTTGACTAGAAGGTCTAATATTATTATTATTAATATTTTCATAATTATTAAATTTATAATTATCATAATTCCTAATTCTTTGATTATTATTATTATTATTATTATTATTTGATTGTCTTGAAAAATTATTTGATGGTCTAATAATATTTGAATAAGGATCATTTTGATTATATTCTCTTCTATAATTATTATCTCTATGTTCTCTTTCATTTCTAACATTATTTATTTGATTATTATAAACATGATTATGATGATGGCGATTATCATTATTATTATTATTATTATTATTATTATAATTATTATTATTATTTTCTTGATTTGTACTACTTCTATGTTTATCTTTTTTTATTTCTTCATTATCAATTGGTTCATTTATAACATTAAATTTTGATTTAATAATAATATCTTCATTTTCATCATGTATAATTAAATCAAAACATCCTTCACTTATATGTTCATTATAATCTTTCATAGGAATTAATTTCCCACATTTAGGACATTTTTCAGTTTTGGAACCACAGATATATTCATGTTCTTTTAAATCTTTATATTGAATTTTCAACTCACAATATTGACAAGAAACAAGTCTACAATTACAAACTTTCATATGTTCATTTAATAATTCAGGTTTAAATTTTCGATGACATAAATCACATTCTTGTTCAGTATGCTTTTGTTTTTTATGTTCTTCTTCATCAACTATAGTAATTACTTCATTACAAATTGGACATTTTTTTACATTTGTTGAACAGAATCTTGTATGAAGAATAAATTTTGATTCTGGAATTTTTTCTCCACTAATTAATTATTTATATATTTGCTTACCAATTATCACAAATTTGGGTTGTTTCTTCCATTATTTTTTTAATTATATATTATTTAATTTTCATAATTTAAATTTTAAAATCATTATATTTTCTTAAATTAATTTTTTTTATAATATAAAAATATATATATTAAATTAAATATATATTATCTTTTTGTAATATTTTCCATTTCATAAAACCATTTTTCATAATTCATGAACCATTGATATCTTAATCCTTTCCAAATTATATCAACATTTTTATATTTATCTTTAAAATCTTCAATGAAATTTTCTAACTTATTTGAGATTTCATTAAATTTATTTTGGTCATTAATATTTAATTCATTTCTATTTGATTGAATTTGTAATTTTAATTTTATATTTTCTCTCTTTTCAATTATTGAAAAAATTTTTTCTGATATTGTATAATAATTAATTAAATATTCAGTTTCTCTATCAAGAAATGTATATAAATTAGAAGAATTAAATTGTATTATTTTTTTCATTATTTGATATCTTATATAATAAGATATTTGTAGTTTATTCCATAAATCAAGCATATATTCAGTTAAACAATGATCATTACTATTTGAATTATCAAATATATTTTTAATTTTATAACAAAAAGATTTTAATTCATTATTAAATAAAATTTTATATTTTTCTTCTTTTTCAATATGCTTAATTAAATATTTTCCAAATTCAGAAACTGTAATTGGAATATTTTTATCTATTTGAATTGAATAAAAAATATTTTCTGTTATATATTTTTCATTTTTCCTAATAGGAGGTTTATCATATGTTTTTTTCCTTTTAAAATTATTTTGTTCTTTTGATAGAATAGGTGAAGTATCTTTTATATTTATAATTTTTTTAATATTATATAAAACACCATTATTGTTTTTATTAATATTATTATTAAATATATTAGTTTTTGAATTAATGGGAGATATAGATTCTTGCTCAAATAAATAATTATTTTTAGAAAATTTATTATCAATATCATTACATATAAATTTTTTATTTTTAATATTTTTACAACTTCTTCCTGAATTTAATTTTATTTGTTGATTTATTTCTTTTAAATTAACTGAATTATTTGAAGGATTTCTATATAAATTTCTATCAGATTTTTCAAGTGAACTTATAAAAATATCATCAAATTGTTTATTTGTTTGATTAAAATAATTTGGATTAATAACTGAATATGAATTATTATTATTTAAAAGACGTATAAAACTTTGTCCTTTTGATATTGAATTTCTATTATCATTTATTTTATTTTTCAATCCTGTTCTACTTGTTTGACTATTTGATTGTATTAATGTATCATCTTCTAAATCTTTACTATTAATAATTTTATCTATTTTTTCAACTATTTTATTATTTCTTTCACTAAAAATTTTTATATTATTCTTTAATTGATTTATTTTATTAATTTTTAATTTTTCGTTGGATTTTTTTCTATATAATTTAGATTTTATTTCATTTATTTCTTTATTTAATTCTTGTTTTTTAACTTCATATTTATTTTTTAAATCTAATTCTATTTTCTTTTTAAATGATTCAATTTTTTGATTAAATTTAAATTTATGTTCTTTTATTTTTAATTCTAATTCTCTATTTAATTCAATTTCCATTTCATTTTCACATTTTTCTCTTATTTTATTTCCTATTTCATTTTCTTTTTCCATTAAGAGAATATTTTGTTTTTTTTTAAATGAAGAAATTTGATTATTAAAATATAAATCAATTTCATTTTTTAATTCTTTTTCTATTTCATTTTTAACTTTATTATATATATTTTTATATTCTTTTTTATAAATTTCATTAAATAATTTTGGTCTTAATTCTTTTGTAATATTTTCTTTTATTTTATTTTCTTTTTCATTTCTTATTTTTTGTTTTGATTCAAAATTATCATTATCATTATTAAAAGAATCAGATTCTTTACTTAAAGAATAATTTAATTGAGAATTAAAATCATCATTATCATCTATTTCAAAATTTTGAATATCATCAAGATTATTATTCCCTATTTTTTTAGTTAGTTCATCTTGTAAAATTTTTAACTTTTCTTCATTTTTTTGTATTATTTCACTATTTCTTTTTGTGTCTAAAAAATTTGGTGTTGAATTTTTAATTGTATTATTTGATGAATAAAAATTATTATTTGTTAAACTTGTATTTAATTTTCCATCTTGAATGTATAAATTTTCCATTTTTATATAATTTTCAATTGTTGAATAATTTGGAGATTTAGTAGGAGAATCATTTATAATCATATTATTTATAATACCTTTATCTCTTTCTGAATCAATTTTTAAAGGTAAATTAATTTCATTTAAATCATCTTCATTATTTATTTTATTTATATTATTTTTTTCATTAAATTCATCATTGTTAAAATCTGAATAATTATTTTCAGATGTTCCTATATTATTATTTAAATTATTCTTTTCATTTTTTTCTGATGTCATATATTTATTATTTACAGATATATCAGAATTTGTATTTATATATATTTGATCAAATTGATTTTGAGAATTTATTATATAATGTTCTTCCATTATTTTAAATTTTTTTTATTTAAAATGAATTTGATTAATTATAATTTTTTGGGATAAAAATTTTCTAAATAAGATTTAAATTTTCAAATTTTATATTATTATTTAAAAATTAATTATAATAAATGATTTTAAATAAATATTTAATTAATTAGTTTGAATTTCAGTATTATTTTTTTTAGATGTATCAATTTGATCTAATTCTTTTTCTTCATTATCATTATCTTCATCATTACATGATTGAAATAAGTTTTTCCCAATTTTATTCATTGTATTAACAGCCATATTTATAATATCAGATGAACTAATTGCAGTATCAAAAAACATCATAATAATTCTTCTTAAAGGTAATCTAAATTTATATCTAGATAAAATAGCATATATTTTAATTAATAAATTTGGATCATTAAAAGCTTTATTATCATTTTTAACCAAATCATTTAATTTTTCTGATGCTTGTTTATATGAAATTGAATTAATTAAACTTGTAACATTATTAAAAATTTCTGTAGATTTATCATTTAAAATAACATATTTATTTATTTTTTCTCCATCTTCTTTTAATTTTTTATTATCATATGTTGTTGAATTATCCATATATAATTCATTCATGTCTTTAGGATAACATATATCAGTATTAAAGAAATAATTATAATTATTATTTTCTAAAAATATTTTTAAGGATTTATTTTGAGAAATAAAACACAAAACATAAGATATTGTACCTTTCATTGCATAGTCTTCACAATTCTTAAAAAATTCTATAATTTTTTCTATTATTTTATATCTTTCTTGTAATAATAAACCAAATGTTGGTTTAATTAAAATTTTTCCTAAAATCCATAATGCTCCTTTGATTATTTTTATATTTGTATTTTGATATTTTTTATAATCTAGGAAATCAAATATTTGTTCTATTATATTTATTTCTATTATTTTTTGATAACCTATTTCATTATTTGGTAATTCTGTTATTATATTAATAGGAGTTTTTAATGTTTGTTTTGTTTCAGGATGAATTTTAATACTAAAATAAACACTGTATATTGAATATATTTTACTTTCTTTATTATTATCTTTTTTACTTAAAATAAATTTAACACCTTCTTTTTCTATTTTAAAATAAGTTCTCCCTTGACTTTCAATTTTCATTTTTTGATTAAATTCAGATTTTCCAAAAGTTAAAAAATTAGCATAATTATTAATAACTTTACATGATCTATCAATATTAGAATTCCCCAATATACATAAAAATTTAATATCATTTTCATCAAAATTTATTTCAATATCATTTTCTTCTTGTAATTTACAATATAATAATAAATTTTTGGCATCTATATATTCCATAAAACTATTAAGAATTAAATCATATCTTTTCTCATTTCCTCTCATAATTTGAATATTAATATTAAATGGTAATTGTTTTAACCAAAATAATTCTGTATAATTTTCATATTGATTTTCTATTTTTGGTAAATTTATATGTAAAAAAAAATTATCATTTTTATTATCATCTGAATTAAATATTTCAAGCATTGAATCTTCTAAATTTTCAGAATATTCTTTTATAATTTTTTCAATATTAATATTATTAATTTCATTAACAATAAAAGATTCATATAAAATATCAAATGCTTCTTTATTTCTCATCATTAAATAAATGATTTCTTTATTAATTGAAATTAATTTATTAATATATTCTTTATTCTTTACAATTTCTTCAATATATCTTCCTTCAAGAACAAGAGAAGTTAATATATTAATAATAACTTTATTACTTTCATTATCATTTGGATCTAGAGCATTTAATAATATATCAATACTTAACATAATATCTTTTCCAAATTTTAATAAACATTTAATATGTTCAATTATATATCTTTTAATTTGTTTTGAGCCATTTATAATTAATTGTTTCATAAATTCAATTACATTTTTATTTTTTGAATTAAAATTTAAATTATCAACTAATAATGTTAATATATAATCATAACTTGAACCCTTATTTAAAAATTTAGATATTAATTTATAAAATCCTTTCTTTTCTAAATATTCTTCACCATTTATAGATTGATTTATAAAACCAATATAAGTAAAAAGTTGTCTTGATAAAGTTCTAAAAATTCTTAAAATAGAAAAAGGTTGATCTTTATCATAAATAGGGTTTTTTTTATTATTTATAATAAAAATATTATCTAAACAAATTTGGAAATCTTCATACCATGTTAAAGTTTTTTGAAAAATATATTCTTCAGGTGAAGTATCTAAAATACTAATTCCTTCTGAAGAATTTGATAATAATTTAAATAATTTATTTCCAATAGAAGCAAAATTAAAATTTTCTGCTTTCCATTGAAGAGAACATATTTGATTTTTGCTTGGCATAAATGTAAATAATAATTTCCTAAAAAATTTTTGTTTATTTAAATCCATTATTAAATCTTTTCTATTTTCTGCAATATCTAAAATTTCATCAATATGTTTCCAATCCCATAATTGATATTCTTTAACATCAAAAATTTTAGAACTTTTTAAAATTTGTTGAAAAGAATCATCAGTAATCATATATAATTCTTTTTTACTTGATTCAACTGAATATTGATTATTATATTTTTTAATATTTTGCATATTTACAATTGAATGACTTGCAATAATAACTTCAGTTGATAAATTTTCTAAATCAATATTTGAAATATCTTTACAATTAAAATGATAAAATGTTTGATCTAATAAATGCATAATTTTAACTTTTGTATTTATTACTTCATCATCAAATCCTTTAATTGTTGATGTAGATGATATTGATGATGAATCTGTTATATTATTATTATTTGTATTTGTTAATTGTTCTAATAATTTATGTTTTTCTAATTTTTCATTTAAGAATGGTAATTGTAAATCTGAATTTGATAATTTTGAATATAAAATTGTATATTTTAATGCTAATTTTTGTGCATAATCAGTTAAAGAATTATTTTCATTATCAATAAATTTAATTAAATTTTCATATAATTTATTATTTTGTAAACCTTGTAAAATATAAGCTAAATAAACTTTATTAATATAAAAATCATCTTTTGAAGGAGAAGATAAACAAGAAAAATTATCAATAACAATAAATTCATTTTCTAAAATTTCTTTCATCATATTTAATATTGTAGATTTAATTGAACTATTAGTATCAGTATTTAAAGCTTCAATTACACTTCCCATTGCCATATAATCTCCCATTATTAATGAATATCCAGGCCAAGTTTTTAATAATTTTTCAATTATACCTTTTGATAATTGTAATCTTACTTCAGTTTTATTTTTTTCTTCTGTATTAACCTCATTTCCTTTTTCCTTATCATTAATAGAAAAATCACTTTTAGTAAAAATTGCAAAAATTTCATAAAAATCTTCAAAACCATTAAAATATTTTCTTTTATTTGGATTATTAATAACATATAATAATGTATAAAAAATATTATCACTCATTTCAATACATGAATCATCAAGAAGTGAATTAATTAATATTCTAAATCCTCCTATTGTTGAACATAAATCTGTTTTTTTAATTGCTAAAGTTCTTATAAATTCAATACATCCTTTTTTAAACATTTCATCTCCTCTTGCCATTGCTGCTATACCTTGACAAAAAATTAAAGGAAAATTATTATCACTATACTTTAACCATATATGAATTAATTTTAAACATTCATATCTTTCTTCAAAAATTCCATGTTTGAATTCTTCCAATATTTTACATATTGCAATAGGAAACATTTTATTTAAATATTGATTTGTAAAATATTTTGGAGAAATTTCTATTAAAAATCTTAATATTTTTAATGTTATTACTCTTATATTTTTTTCTTCTAATATTACTTTTCTAAAAATATTATAATGTTCATCTGTAATTAAATTATCTATATTAAATGATGCATTTTTTCTCTTTTTTAAATCCTTTAAAGTTTTTGATATATTTTTTAATATTTGTGGATCTATCATATTAGATTTATAATCATTTATTATTATATCAAAATCTGATTTTAGTTTATTTATTATATCATTTAATGGGGTTTTTTCTTTTAATTCTTTAATTATATTTTCATTATTTATATTATTTCCTTCCATTTATTTTTAATATTTATTTATTTAAATTAATATAATTATTATTATTTCCTATTAATTTTTTAAAATGCATAATAATATTACATTTAACATTTTCATTTATAATGAATTGAACAATATATTTTTTGAATCTTTATATCAATCCTTCCATTCTATAATATTTTACAATGAAAAAAAATAAAATATTATAAAACAAATGTTTAATATATTTAGCTATTATTCTGTCGTCTTACAGTAAATATTATTTTTGATGTTAATATTTCAATAGTTAACTGATCAACAATAGGAAAAGAATGAGTCCCAAAAACCCAAGTTCCATTTGTAGAACTTTTAGTTTTAGAACCATCGATAATAATCCATTCTTTTTTATTATCATCAAATGAAAAAGTAGTTTGACATCTACTAAATGATTTATCTTTAGGAAATGAAAAAGTACATTTTTTATCTCTTCCAATAGTAACTTCTTTAATATTATTAGGATCAAATATTTTTTTAGAATCAATTTGTGATAAATTACATACTTCAATTTTATTATTTTCAATTGGAGTAATTTCAAAAATAGCATTCCCAGTAGAAATAATTTCTTTTTGTTTTAATGGTAAAGAAAAAACATTATCTAATTTAACATATAATAATCTATTATCACTTTCTTTTCCAGAATAAGCTCTTAAACAATAATTTTTAGTTTCTCTTAAATAGTAAACAGCAAAAATATAAGGATATTTTAAATCATCTTCATAATTTAATTCAAAATCAGGTTTAAAATTTTCTTTATTATTTGATTTACCAAATATTGTAACACCATCTTTAGTATTTCTACCTCCTATCATTCCAGATGCTGTTATTATTATTTCTTTTCCATTTAATATTTTACCATCTAATTCTTTTATTATTATTTTTGGTGCTGATGATATTTCATTTTGTGTTATTTCTCTATTTGAATTTATATATTCTAATATTTCATCTTTTTTTTCTTCATTTGTTGATGTTATATTTTCTATATTTATATTATTTGATTCTCTATTTGAATTTTTATTTGAATTTGTTTTTTTTTTTAATGCATTTTTTAATTTTGTTATACTTTCATTTTTTTGTTCTTCATTTATTACATTATTTTTATTATGTGTTGGTTCTGGGTCCTTTGCTAAAAAAAATTAGTTTTTTAATTATTTACAAAGAGTAAATTGATGTTGTTTATTTTTATTTTCAGGAACTTCTTCAGTTTTATCATTTATATCAATTTCATCATTTTTCTTTGGAAAACAACAAGTCTAATTAATAATTTAATGAAATTAATAAATATTATATAATCAATTTTACAAACCAATTTTTCATTTTGTTTTTTATTTTTATTTGATTTATAATTCATTTTTCATTTTATCAAAAAAATAAAAACAAAAAAAAAAAAAAAATAATAATATAAATTTATAAAAATAAAAACTTAACTTACTAAAAATGTCAGATGGTGATGAACCAGAAATAATAAAATATAAAAATTCCCCTGCTCAAGATTTAGAAGCTTGGAGGCAAATACAAAAAAAAATAGATGTATCCTTTAAAAAAACTTCAGAAAAAGAATTTCAAATATATGCACAAGCTTTAAAAGAAAAAAATACATATTGGAATAATACAAAATATCCAGAAGTAAATTCAAAAGATTTAGCAGATGATAAAATGAGAACTTTAGCAAAATATTCAGGAGCTATTCAAGATGATAATAAAGATACTGATTATTGTATTTATTGTACTAGTAGACAAACTCCTTGTTTTCATAGAAGAGAAAGAGAAAATATTAAAGAAAAATTTGAATATCCTATTAAATCATCTTCTGTTTATGGTTGGTTTAAACCTTATGATAATTTAGGGGAGAATCATAATAAAAATTCTGTTACTAAAAGTTTTTATGATCATTCTCATCTTTGAATAAAAAACTTTTTTATATATATTTAAAAAATTAATGATGTTATTTTTGTATTTTTTTTTTTTATATTTTTTTTTTTAAATTTTATGGAAAAAGAAGAAAATATTTATATTAATATTTATCCACCTTCTTTAAATTATATTAGAAATAATAAAAAAGAAATATATGATATAACAAATGAAATTAAAATTAAAACACAACCAGAAGAAATTTTAAATGATTTATCAAATAAATATTCAAATAATACAAATTTAAATAATTTAATTAATAAATTTTCAGATAAAATAAAAATTGGTTTTCAAAAATTAATATCAGCAACAACAACAAAACCAAATGCAAGATATCATTTAGAAAAAACATTTCAATGTCATGAACTCCCAATAACAAAAATTCAATTTAATAAAAAAGGAGATAAATTTATTACAAGTAGTTATGATGCAAAAGCAATATTATGGGATAGATATAAAGGAAATGCAATAATGGAATATACTTCACATACAAATGTAGTAAATTCTATTAAATTTAATAATAATGAAGATAAAATTTTAACTGGTTCATTTGATGAAACAGCAAAATTATATAATGTTTCTGATGGAAAATGTATTAATACATATGAAAATAATTCAGAAGTTATTGAATGTATTTTTAATAATGATAATAGTAATATTGCTACTTGTCTAATGGGTAATTGTAGTAAAGTTTTTGATACAGAAACAAATAAAAATATTTTGAATTTATTAGGTCATGAAAAGGAAGTTATTAAAATTTCATATAATGAAGATAATACAAAATTATTAACTGGTTCGTATGATACAACAGCAAAAATTTATGATAGTAAAACAGGAGAAAAAATATTTGATTTAAAAGAACATAATTTAGAAATTACATCATGTTATTTTAGAAATAAAGATAATAATTATATAATTACAACATCAATGGATAAAAAATGTAAAATATGGGATATTAGAAAAATAAATAATAGTATTAAAACATTTACAGAACACAATGGTGAAATATTATGTAGTAATATTGATAATTCAGGAAAATATTTAGTAACAGGAGGAAGTGATTCAATTTGTTATTTATATAATTTAGATGAATTAAAAATTATAAAAAAATTAGAAGGTCATTTGAAAGAAATATATAGCCTATGTTTCGATTTAAAGTCTGATTATATATTGAGTGGAAGTGCAGATGGTAATTGTATATTATTTAATGTACAAAATGGGAAATGTGAAGAAATTTTAGAAGGAAATGAGGGTGAAATTATATCTGCAATATTTAATTATAATTCAAATGACATATTAATTTCAAATGTGGATAATTTTATTAAATTATATACTAATATCATAATTATTTAATTTATTATTTTTATTTTTTTTCATATTTAATTTAAATTCTAGCTAATTTCTTTTTTAGAAATATCAAAAATATGAAATAAAATAAAAAATAGACCTTATTTTTTAAAAAAAATTATTAATTTTAAGTCCTTAAATTAAAACTATTATATAAATATCATAATTTATAAAAAACAAAAAAACATGAATGAATCACATTCAAATAATATAGAAATTGAAAATATTCAATTAGTAAACAATACACCATATCCAAATGATCAAATCATAACTCCTATTAATGAAAGTCAACAACAATCAAATGAAAGAGAATCTGGTCAAAACCCAAATCATCAAGGAGAAAATAATGATCAAGGGACAACTACAAATCATCAAGAAAATCAAAATAACAATCCTCAAAATAATCAATTATCTAAAATTAAAAAATTAATATTAATATCTATTCCTGTATTTATTATTATAATTGTAATTGTTTTAATATTAGTCTTAAAAAAAAAATCTACTGATGAAAATGATAAAGAAAAAGAATGTACTGATGAAAATGATAAAGAAAAAGAATGTACTGATGAAAATGATAAAGAAAAAGAATGTACTGATGAAAATGGTTGTGTTATTATTGATTTTTGTCAAATTAATCCAAATAATTGTATTATTGAAAGGAAACTGTATGAAGTGAAACAATATAATGAATCAATAGAAGAAATAACTTCAATTGAATTTTCCACTGATAATTATTTCAGAAGACTTTCAGATTTTCCAACTAATAATAAAAAAATTAATATAAATTATTTATTTACAATATATTCTCAAGAAAATAAAACAAATGAAAGATTATATTCTGCATATGCGGTAATATTAAATCATCAAGAAATAATAAATGAAAATGAAATATCTTCAGGAGGATATAACATATTAATAAATTCAGAACCAAAAGAAGATATTCCAATTATAAATTTTAAATTTAATGATTTAGGTCAAATTTATGAATTATCATCTCCAGAAAAAATAGATTCAACATATCTTTCATATTTAATTGATTTCACAACAAAAATTGCTCCTGATTTAAGTAATAAAGTAAATAATAAAGGAAGAAGATTACAAATTAATGATAATCAAATTAATATAAATCAAGAAAATGATTTTTCAGATGGTAAAACTTCATTTTCAGATGGGAAAATTAATCAAGATGATTCTATTCAACTTTCTGATAAAATACCATCAAAAATGTTTTCTTCAAAAGAAATGAATTTATTTGGAAATAGTTCAAATCAAGTTGATGATATTGAAATGGAAAAAGATGTAGAAGGATTATTAGATTTAAATGATTTTAAAGATGATAAAGATAATATAAGAAAAGGATTAATTACAGGATTAAAAGTTAAATCTAATTCTTTAACTGAATTAATTTCTAATGAAATAAATGAAAATGTTTCAAAAAAAATAAAAGGATTAATTTCAAATGTAAAATTTAATAATGAAGTTGTTTCAAGAAGATTAAATAATTTTTATGAAGAAGAAGAATTAAATAAAGAAAATTATGAAAAATTTAAAATACCAAAAGTAAAAAGTTATAAAGATTTGCGTAAATTAGTTATTGCCTTTAAACAACCTATTCAATTTTCATATGGATTATTTAAAACTACTAAATTAGGTTTAAAAATGGCATTAAATGCACAAGTTAGTTTTTTCCCTAAAAATGGTACTGCTGTTATTAAAATGGTATTAGTAACTGATAAAGAAAAAAAAACTGTTATTGAAAAAACAATTGAAACTAATTTTAAAAAAATTTCTCAAGATATTCAAAATTTAGTTGAAAATCTTACCACTCAATTAAATACTTTTAATTTTTTTGATTTTAGAGAAAAATTAGATAATATAGGAGAACAATTAAAAGGAAATCTTAGTAAATTAGAACAAAATTTAAATAATACAAAATTCATATCATATATATTCGATGATGAATTAAATGATATTGGTCAATATTTAAAAGAAAATTTTTTAGATGAAAAATATAAACATTTAATAAATAAATCAGAAATTACTTATAATAGATTAGAAAATAATAAAAAAAATGTTAAAGATCTTAATAGTGTAAAAACAATTATTAATAAATCAAATGAAACTTTTCATAATTTTTATGACAACGCATATCAAAAAATATCAAATTTAGAAGAAAAAGTAAATGACTTTTTTTCAAAAATGAAAAATATAACTGATGACCTTAAAAAAAAGGTTTTTGATATTGATATTGATTTATATTATGGAATAAAAGATGAATTAAATATAATTAATAATATATATTCTCAATTTATTAATAAAATAAAATCTTCAATAAAAAATGAAGAAGATAAATTTGATAATCAAACATATCAAAATTTCAAAGATACAATAGAACCAAATTTAATAGAAATTGAGGGAATTGCTCAAGAAATGCAATTCAATGATAAAGTAAAGGAAGTTATTAATGATATATTAAAAAACACAGGAAAAGAAAATGTTTATTCTCAATTTGAAAATTATAGAACTATAATTTATGATACTTTAAATTCTATGATACAATTAGTTAATAACAATAATGAAAATGAATTACAAAAAAAAGATCTTAATATTACATATACAAAATTAATAAATGATATTGAAGAAAAACAAAATGAATTATTCGAAGCATTAGAATCTTTTATTAATTACAATTTAAATTTTACTTTATATGTACAAGATATGGAATGTTTTTTCAATATTGAAAAGGAAATTTATGAAAAAAGAAAAAAAGGATATATTGATTATATTTTAAAACCATTTAGACAAATTGAAGATACATTTTTAACAACAAATATTTTGAATAATATTAAAAGTCAAATTAATCAACAATTTTCAAAATTCAAAAATCTCATAAATAATTCAGATTTCAATAATCTTATAACGGAATTATCTAATTTTCTAAATATTTATAATGAAATTCAAAAAACATATTTAGGAGAAGAAATGATATCAAAAACTGTTGAAAGATTTAATGATACAAATTTAATAAATAATAATTTAAAAGAATTTTATAATTCATTAAATAATTCATATAAAAAATATGAAAGTGAATGTTATGTGAATCATTTTAGAAAGCATTTAGATTATTATATTTCAAAACCTGAAGAAATATTAAATAAAATTGAGCAAATAAATGAAGGTCAAATGTTGGAAAAAAATTATACAATTGGAAATGTAACAAATATAATAGTAAATGAAATAAAATATTCTATTAAAGATTCATATATTAAAATACAAAATATAATAGAAAATGAATATGATAAAATGTTTAATGACATTCCACGTTCTAAATTTAAAGATAATAAGGAATTTAATGCATTTGAGGAATTATTTGAAGAAATTAAAACATTTAATTTTTCAGATGAAATTAATATTTTATCATTATCAGAAGATCCTTTTAATATAAAAGATTTAAATAATAATAGTGAATCTCAATTTTATTATGATTTTAGCCATTTAATCTATCAAATTAAGCATGATTATGCTTTTAGATTTTGTGATGGAGAAGAATTATATGAGTATTGTCCTAGTTTTATAAAAAATGATTTACTTAATGAAGATCAACAATATAATTCCCAAATTTCAAAAGCACGTTCAGTTATAAGTCAAATGAAATCAACAGTAATTTTATCAACTGAATTTCTTTCAAATGAAAAAACATTTTCAAATTTAAATAGTACAGAATATTATGAATATTATAAAAATATGAATAATTTTAAAGGTGATGCTATAATATCAGATATCATTTCTTATGTAAATGAACTAGAATACGAATCAGAAGAAAGTATTAAACCAAATATTAGAAATTTCTCAAATATAATTAATCAGACATTTACTAAAAATTTAAATATAGAATTAATTAAAAATATTATAATTCAAAATATTACATCTAATATATTTATTATAGATGATAATATAACTGCCAGTTTAAGAAAAGAATTATCATCAATAAAATCTTCAATTATGAGAGCTTTTTCAGCAGAAAAAAATTATTATAGTAATTCCAATAATAAGTATTTTTCACCTTCTCAATCATATTATGACTCATATGATCAATTGTATGTTAATATAAGAAAAATGATAAGTGAATTAGGAAATATAGAAATTTCATTAAATAATGAATTAATTGATGAAATTGAAAATGTATTAAAATCTAGAATTAATGATATATCATCAGAAATTAAAAAACAAATACAATTAACTTCCCAATCACTAGGTACATTTGAATTATTAAATACTACATTTACTCTAATGGATTATAGTGATAATTTTTTAGATGAAAATACAAACAACTTAAAAGCACAATTAAGAAAAGAAATAGAAAAAATATACAATAATGATATAGAAAATTTTAAAAGTGAATGTCAACAATTTATTGATGAACAAATAAAAATTGTTAACACATTTTTAAACGATACATTTATAGCAACTTATACTAAATTAGAACAAGATGTTGATTTAGATTCACTTAAAGAAAGAATTGAAATTACTTCTTTAATTAATGAAACTAAAGACACAATTTTCAATGGTTACCAAAATTATATTAAAAAATTAATTGATTTATTTAATGAAAAAAAGTTAAAAAATCAATTTAAAAAATTACAAAATGATAGTATAAATAATTTAGATAATACATTAAATTTAGACGATTTCCAAACATCCCTTACAGAAGCTGCAACTCGTTTAAAATCAGAATGTAAAGATTTAGAAAATAATGAAAATACAAAATTTAAAAATGAAATTCAAAATATTATAAGTAAAAACTTTATAACCTCTGTAAAATCATTTGTTGAAAATAAAGGTAATGAATATTTAGAAGAAATTTTCTATGAAGATTTTATTCTTAATTTCATGAACGATTTAAATTTTATTAAAATTATTATTGATTTCAGTAATCAATATATTAAATTAATATTAAAAACAAAAAATATTATTTCTAAAAATTTTGGAAAAACTTTAGAAGAAATTTATCCTTATTTAAAGGAAGGAATTCAAAAAAATATTATTCCAAAAATAGATTCAATTGTTATGAAAAAATTAAATGATTTTAATATAGATGTAAAAGCAAAAATATTAAATGGATTTAAAGATAATACAATTGATATGTTAAACTCAATTAAAATTAAGTTATCAGATAAAATATTAAATTTAATACCTGAACAATTTACCCAATCATTTCTGGTTTCATTAAATAAATCATTGGATGAAATATTCGAATCTAATTATTTTGGTGAAATTAAAAAAAATTATAAAACTAATATCACAAATGAAATTGATGTATTATCTCAAGTACTAGATAATTATCAAACAGATATGGATAGAGTGATAAGTGCATTAACTACAAAAACAGATGATGGTAATAATAATTTAATATTTGGGATATATCAAGAATTAAATATAGTAAATAAAGAATTTAATAATACTTTTGACTACGATTTAAATGATGATATAAAAGAATCATTAGAAATATTTATTGATGAAACAAATCAATATTTATTAAGTTTATTAGGAGATTATTCAAATAATGTAATTAATATTAATGAATATCTGAATGATAGAATTAATAATTATTTGAATGAATCACAATATTATTTTGATGAAAAGAATAATAATTTTAGAGATAAAATCAGTAAAAAAATAAATAAAACAGAAAAATTGAAAGAAATGAATGATATTAGAGTAAATATAAATAATTTATTAAATTTAATTAAATATGATACTTCTTATTTTCAGAATATACTTGAAAAAAATATTTTTAAAAGAAATTTAGTTAATAATCAAAGAAATTTAAAAGAATATAATATTGATTCAATTGAAAATATAATTCAAAATTATCAAAAATCATTAAATGATTTTGCAGAAAATTTCTTAAAATCTAGTCAATTTTTATCAATCTTTAGTAAAAGAATTGAATTCATATATTCATTAACAAATAATGTTGAATCAATTTATGATTATGAAATGAAATTTAAAAATTTATTAAGTAATTACGCATCAGAAGAAACAATTAAAGATTATTATGTAAAATTGATAACAATTGGTAAAGAACAAGGAGAAGACCTTTTAACAAAATCTAACAATTATATTGATAAAAGTTTATCAAATCTTAATAAAATATATTTAGAAAGTTTATACTCACCAATTAAAAATTCTATAAAAAAAGCAGTTGATACAATTTTAGAAGAGAAATTTAATGAAATATTACAATCTCTTGAAAAAATACCTAATGATAATATTGATAATGCATTTGGAGAAAATAATATAGAAGAAGCAAATATGAATAATGAAATATGTTTATTTGGAGTATGTATTATTACTTCAATTAATATATCTCAAATTAATTATTCTTATGGTCTTTATTATAATACAACTGATGATACATATATTAATGTTGAAGTATTTTTAAATTCAATAATTATAGGAAATATAAGACAAAATATTTCTAATTTATTTTTTGAAACAACTAATGGTACACTGGCTAATGCTTCAATGCATATTATTCCACAATATAATTTAGTTAATCAAAAAACATATTTGAAAACTTTAGGTAATCAATTTCAAGGAAAATATTCAATTATGATTAATAATTATAATAATTTTATAAAACAAGATTATAGTTTAGTTGAAGTTGCAAATAAATCAATTGAAAAAGTGTTTTAAAAAATTTTTATTATTATTTTCAAACTTTTAAAAATTTTATTATAATTCATTTTTAAAAAGCAAACATAAATAAATTTAAATATTTTAATATTAAAAATAAAAATCAAAAAAATAATATTTTTCAAATACAAACACATAAATAAAAAAAAATAAATAAAAATAATCCAAAAAAAAACAAAACACCAAATATTTTAAAATTAAAAAAAAAAAATGAACATGAAAACAGATGTAGAAAAGCGTTTAAATGAATTTAGAAAAGTTCGTAAAATAGGAGAAGGAACATATGGTGAAGTATATGAAGCAATAGACACAACAAATAATAGAAGAGTAGCAATGAAGAAAATGAGAATAGAAAATAAAGATGAAGGAATACCAATAACAGCTCTTAGAGAAATGTGTATTTTAAAACATCTCCATCATGAAAATGTAGTAATATTATATGAAATAATACAAGATGTTGATAAAATTGTTTTAATATTCGAATATGCTGATATGGATCTTAAAATGTATGTTGATAAAGAAAAAGGAATAAAAGATTTAAAATTAATCCAACAATTTACATTACAAATATTAAATGGATTATATTATTGTAATATAAATAGAATAATTCATAGAGATTTAAAACCACAAAATTTATTATTAAAAACTAGTGAAATGAAATTAAAATTATGTGATTTTGGTTTATCAAGAATGTTTTCATTACCAATGGGAAAAATGACACATGAAATAATTACTTTATGGTATAGACCACCTGAAGTTTTATTAGGAATTGAAAATTATACTACTAAAGTTGATTCTTGGTCAATTGGTTGTATTATGGCAGAAATGATTACTGGTAAACCATTATTTCCTGGTGATTGTGAAATTGGTCAATTATTTAAAATTTTTCAAATTATGGGAACTCCTAATGAAGAAACTTGGCCTGGTATTACTAAATTAAAAGATTATTCTTTAAATTTTCCTCAGTGGAAACCTAAGAAATTAAAAGATCTTTTTCCTAATTTTGATAAAGATGGTTTGGATTTAATGGAAAAGTTTTTACAAATGGATCCTGATAAAAGAATTACTATTAAAGATGCTATTAATCATCCTTTTTTAGAAAAAGTTAGAGCTGAAGGAGGAGAAGATAATGATTAAAATTTTTGGGTTTTTTTAGAAATTTGTTTATTTTGGAATTAGTTTTTATGGTTAATTAATTAGTATAAAAAAATTATTTTTATTTTTAATTTGTTATGTTAAAAAATAAATTTTAAATATAGAAAATATAATTTTTTTTATAATATTATTATGTAATAATAATTAATATCCAAATAAAATAAAAATAAGTTTTTAAAAAAATAAAAGATTATTAATCATATAAAAGAAAAAATTTTTTCATATTATTTTAAATTCACTTTTTTAATATTAAAAATTTTGTAATTTTTTTTTCACATTAAATATAAAAATAAAAAAATTATT